>CM056049.1:156188220-156473220 GCA_029574335.1 Rana kukunoris
ATATTGAAATCAGCTAGAAAGCTTAAACGGGTGTTCCAGCCAAAAAATGTGTTTATTAAAAGTCAGCAGCTACAAAAAGTGTAGCTGCTGGCTTTTAATAAACACTCACTTACCTGCTCCTGCGTTCCAGCGACGCGCCGACCGGGGCTCCGCTCCTCTCCCCCCCTCCCCAGCCGGCGTCTCCATCCCGACTGTGGGCACCCAGCCGTGACAGCCTTCGGCTTCATGGCCGGGCACCCACTGCGCGATCGGCGCGGCTCGCCGCTGATTGGACAGGCGATTGCCTAGGACCTTTCAGTGTCCTAGGCCATCGCCTACAGGGAGGGGCTGAAATAAGGCGATTACGCCTCTCGCCTTACCAGCCCCTCAGCGGAAGCAGGAAGTCCCACTCCTCCTGAAGCCCCCACTCCCCCCCAAAAAAAGTTACATGCCAAATGTGGCATGTAAGGGGGTGAGGAGTGGAACAAGAGGAAGTTCCAAATTTGGATGGAACTCCTCTTTAACTTTGCATATGTTCCCCCTTCTTTCTTTTTGTAGTGTAAGCTCAAAAAGTAAACATGCCAGAACTCCTATCTTGCTAAACAACCTGTTGGATTTATGTGTCTAGCTAGTGTACCATCTGGTGCACCTGCTCTGCACTCTCTCTCATTATTCAGACATATAAAGGCTTCTGCCATTCTGTTTTAATAGATCATTGTGGTGCAGCTGGTATATAGCTTATTCAGCAGTGCAATTTCCTGTACAACTCAATTCTGAAGAAGTGAAACCATACCAGGCTTTTCTGTTGCTTGCTTGCACAAACCAAATGAATCTACAAGGGGAGGGGGACGCTGTTGGAGTAAGTCAGTAAGGAATGCATATTCACTCTGCCCGGTGGTACTGATGTTGTAGTCTGCAAGCATTGTAGATACAACAGAGCGATATCATTAGATGTGAAGGTAGAGCGTTTTGTTTCCCTGGAGACAAATTATTTTATTAAAAGAAGAATTCCAGACTGAGCTTTTTAGGCTGGGCTTCTCCTCTGGGTTACAGGAGTGCATTTTTGTTTTGCACTCCTGTGACTTGTTTTCTGCAGGAAACGGTCTGAAGTCCGCTCTCCGTTGACATCACTGCCATCAGTTGGGGTAGTGCGTCATTGCGACTTCCAAGTCAGGATCCAGCAGCTGCCCTGATTGATGGCAGTCTCAGCGAGCCGCTGAGACGGCCACTCCCCGCCCCTCCACTGCTCAGCGCTCCAATGAGAAGCTTTGCTGTGTGAGAGTCGGCATCGCTTTGCTCGGGGAAGAGTGAGAACTGAGCCATCGGCAGTGTTCGGTGGCTCGGTTCTCAGTGCAGAGACGCCGGGAAACAGATGGAGGATCAGGCTGGTGCTCCATCCATCGAGGCAAGTATGAATAGGGAAGAAAAAAAAAAGACTTCTCTTAAGTAATGATTGCATCTAAAAACAGTCAGACAATATAAGCCTATGTAGGCAAAAATGTGCAGACTTGATCTTAAAGGAGTTGTAAAGGAAAAACATTTTTTGCCTAAAATTAATGTCTGCAAGGTAGACAGACAGAATAGTGTAATGATTCTGTTAACAAACGAGTAAATACCTTTTAAATTCCTTCATCTATGTCGCCTCCGGTGTTCTAGTTTATGTTCTCTCATTCACTTCCTGGTTTGCATCACTTGTTCATGTAAGAACTACATTTCCCAGTATGAATTGCGGCACGCCCAGTAATTCACCCCTCCTTGAAGTGCTGCACAGATGTAGTTCCCAGGAGGGGGCGAGCACGTTACTGACCACCGCAGTTAAGTCTCCCTTCACGGTGGTCAGTAAAATCAGACAAGCAGGAAGTGAACAGAACAGAGAAGGAATAGAGCAACTTCTGAGCAAAAACTAACAATGAGGAAGTGAAAAGAGGAATGTCTGGGTAAATGCTTATAATGAAAACATAATTTTTCCTTTACAAACCCTTTAACCCCCATCTATGGCCTGCCTTCTACTTGTAACATTTTGGCTTTTGTTACCCTCAACCCAACCTGCTTTTACTGCCGCTGTGCTGCAAAATAGACCTGCCATATTGGACAGTCAAAGACTGCTAATTTATTTGGCTGCCTAAGGTTTTCAGTCAGAAGCAGGCTACAATGTGGTGACCCTGGGCAGTCTCTCTAATGCTAGACTGACATAAAAATACAGATTCCATCAGATACCGCTAGCTCACTACACTGTGAGGGCACTGGCAGCATCTCCAGAGACTCCTCACCCATCTTAAAGGCCACATTTTTTTCCTACATTCCAGCTCCCCATCTACCAATATAGCATTAATATACTACTTTTGCAAAAATAAAACCGCTTTCTATTTATTCTTCATGCACCTACCTCACTCTCTTCATAGCCGTTTAAAAACACTGCTTGATTTTCGTCTGCCTTCCTTCCTGGTCAGACTTTAGGTCATGACACTGGAAGGAGTTGACCAGCTGAGGGTAGACGATGCAGGTTGTGTGCTTATGAGATCAGCTGGTCAACTCCTTCCTGTGTCATGACCTAAAGTCTGACCAGGATGTAGGGCAGAAGTAATGGATCAGTGTTTTTAAACCGCTATGAAGAGAGTAAGGTGTGTGTGTGTAATAAATTGAAAGCTGTTTTCTTTTTGCAAAAGTACATTAATGCTATATTGGTACACAGGGGAGCTGGAATTTAGAAAAATAAAAATGTAAGCCTCGTACACAGAATGAGACTATCGGATGAATAACTGTCCGTTTTTTTTTTTTTCTGTATGCTGGTCTCATATAGAAAATTAAGAGGTTACTTAACATATGAATATCTTTTTACGCCAGATTACAACTTCAGATGTTATGTAATGTGGTGGTTTTGTATTGCAATGTATTCTTTCATTTCCGAGCATGCTGGTCTTATGATTTATTTATTTGGACAAATTCTGTACCAATTAAATGAAAACTATTCGTTCTGGTATCGTACTAATTTTTTTTTTTTTTTTTTCATGTTTTGTTACTTAAAGCGGAGGTCATTGGCTACAAATTCTGCAGCTGCTGACTTTTTAATAAATGAACACCCGTGATGTCGGAAGCCGAGCAATCGCTCATCTTTCGGCTGCCCCCGCTGCCGTCCTCGGTGAGGGAATTGGGAAGTGAAGCATTGCGGCTTCACTGCCCGGTTCCCTACTGTGCATGCGCAAGCAGTGCAGCCCGTCCTCGCTGGTCTTCACTGTCTTCTGGGACCAGTGTGTTTCCCAGAAGACAGTGTGGGGGGTCTATTCCTGAAAGTGGGTGCAAATACCTACAGGTATCTGCACCCCCCCTGAAAGGTGCCAAATGTGACACATGTGACACCGGATAGGGGGGGGGGGGGTTCTGAAAAGCGGAAGTTTTTGTGTGGACCTCCGCTTTAAGGAAAATTCTGGATAAACTGTCGTGATCGGCTTTCGATAGATACTGATTAGATTATCGTACGGTCGCTTTGAAAGCAGTATTTTATCGTCTGATTTTTTGATCAGGTGTACGAGGCATGACTGATGGCTGTGTGAGCTGTGCTTTCCATTAGCATGATGTAATGGAGGAGCTGTAATCAGATGCGTAGTTTGTGCCATTACTGCTACTGAGTAGTTTGCGTACATCTGCTGTGCTGCAATAAAATAAGTAGGTAGAAGCCTTTATTCAATAGGCAGAATCCATGCATTGTAAATTGTATGGGGGGGCACACATTTCAGGAAAATGTCAAATGTAGGGGTTTTAGCTAGCATTGTCCTTTTTTTGTATACTCTGAAAATGTCTTAGCCATGCTTGTGGTGATGTTTTTCTCAGGAACATTATCAGGAAGTGAGTTTGCTGCTGGGGAAATAAGAGGAAGTTTCTTGGTGAGGACTTGTGAAACATCCGATTGCATTTACTACTCACCTATGTCTTTTTTTGTAGATGGGCTTTTTTTTTTTCAAAGTGTGATGATGATGTGAAGTACAACATCGAACAAAATCTAATCAATGTATTCTGACAATCGCAAAGATTTACGGAATTTTGTCCTGCAGCAACTAAAGTTAAAATTTTCTATAGAAAATAAGGAATGTCACTGCTGACCCACTGAAAATGCTTATCTGGCTGTCCTTGCTAGTTTCTGACCCAAATAAAGCCAGAGTATGTCAGATTGCTGATTTCACTGGTCAAGCAGAACTATGAAAAACAATTGGATAGGCATCATGGGAGAAATGGGCAAAGGCAGCCTTCTTATTTCTCTTCACATCGGATTTCTTCGATTACAGCTTTGCAGTTAATTCTGCTCTCCATTTTGGAATTTTCAGGTAAAATACCTGAATACAAAACCTCATCACAGAACTTCCTTTTCACAGAGGTTGGCGTGACATAAAACCCATACTGGCATGCATTAGGGCAGGTTAGAGCCTCTCCATATTAAATAGAGGTGTGTATAAAGCAAGATTATTTGTACTGGAAGTCACCATTTCATTTGAAACTTAGGTTATCATAGTGGCTGACCTTCTAACTTCTTATAGATCTTCAGGACTTAAATAATGTTACCCCAACATTTCATATTCCTAATATATGCCTGCTGTACCATGTACGAAAAAGTATCCTGTTCTCTTTCTATTGTTTCCTTTTGTGTGAAATCTCTGGTGTTCCTGTTAGTCCCTCTGCTTTTCTATTTAAAAACGGACCTCACTAGGCATGAGAGCACAGCATGGTGAATTATCTAGCTGTGCTGAGAACTCGGCCTGCTTTCTTCTAATGGTCAGACTTGCAATGCTCTCCTCCTTCACCAAACAACTATTTACTGGGAAGACTAGTGTGCTTCTGTTCTGAAAACAGGTGGTGGCTTTCAGTAGAATAGTTTTAAAAAATAAATAAAAAAAAAAAAAGATTTTTAGTTCATGGTATTAATCATATTTCTTATATTTTAATTCAGTGGCGACAGATGTTTTCAACTCCAAATATCTGGCTGTCCAAGCCCAAAAGAAGATTCTTGGCAAGATGGCGTCATCAAAATACATAGCAACATCCTTGATTGATGACACCAGCGGGGAAGTACTAGATGAGCTTTATCAAGTCACCAGAGAGTTCTCACAAAGCAAGAAAGATGCTGAGAAGATCATCAAGAACCTCATCAAGACGGTGATTAAGCTGGCTGTCCTTTACAGAAATAACCAATTCAACCAAGATGAGATTGCACTGATGGAGAAATTCAAGAGGAAAGTCCATCAGCTGGCCATGACTGTGGTCAGTTTCCACCAAGTTGATTTTACATTTGACCGCAATGTTTTGTCAAAATTATTAAATGAATGTCGCGACCTTCTTCATCAGGTAATCCAACGCCATCTCACAGCAAAGTCTCATGGACGTATTAATAACGTGTTTGACCACTTCTCAAATTGTGAGTTTTTAGCTGCTCTGTACAATCCATTTGGACCTTACAAACCCCATCTTCAGAGACTATGTGATGGTGTGAACAAAATGTTGGATGAGGACAACATTTAGGACTCAAGAAAGGTGACGTTCCTTAGTTACTTGCTGGAAATTGAGTTCGGTAACAGATTGCCATGTAGGAGAGAGAGACCACTTGTGAAGGGATGTTTAATCTGCTAATGTTAACACTGGAAACTGATCATTTTGTTATCCAATGACAGTTTCTGGATCTCCCTGGACCAATGTTACTGGGCAGTTAGTACATGCAGATAAAATTCCTCATACATGCTGGACATTCAGTAGCTTGCAAGTGGAAATGAAATAGCTTGAAGTAGAAATCTCCAGTTACGTTGGACTGTTACAACGGTCTGCCATAGGGGTAAAGCCATCAATGGCTATTTTCAAGGTTGCATGATGCAAAAGAAAATTGCACGTGCGTTTGCCTCTGTTGCTATGTAAAATATATTCTTTTTGCATTTCTATGATCTTGATGAGCAAATGAATTTAAAAAAAGGCAGCTTTAATTTTGCTTATTTTTCTAAAATCTTTATGTAATTATTATATTCATGCAAATCTTGAAACTTGTGGTCATCAAAAAGCACTGCAATTTGTGATACGTTGACCCAGTGCAATCCAGTGATAAACGGTACACCGGTATTGTCATTTAGGGCTGTCTATTTCTTTATGTGGGAAGCAGAATTGCACTTTTCTTATTGCCAGTCAAGCTGTCATCCAAGAAAATAAAAATGTATCCATTCAGAAGTTGAAAACTTGTGTTGGCCTTCATTTTTAAAGAATGTTTATATTTATTACTATTTTTCAGGATTTATATAGCGCCAACAATTTGGCCAGAGCTTTACAACATAAGGGCAGACAGTAAAGTTACAATACAATTCAATACAGGAGGAATCCAAGGGCCCTGCTCGTTGGAGCTTACAATCTAGGAGACCATGCATGGAAAGAGACCAGTTTAGAGTTTTGTGGCTTCAAAGAAAATATACCTTTTGCTATCACAGAAGTAAAATAACTAAGGTATGCCAACAACTTAAAGGGTCACTAAAGGAAAACCTTTTTTTGCTGAAATGACTGTTTACAGGGTATAGAGACATAAAAGTTAACCGATTCCTTTTAAAAATAGATAAAAATCAATCATATAATGTGCCTGCAGTTTAGTTTAATTTTTAAACTGGTTTCATGTTTCTGCGAAGTAAAGATACACACAGAACAAAAACAAACAAATACAGGGCAGTGTTTTGTTTTTAAAATGAATCTGTTTGGTTCTGAGGAGTTTTAGACACACAGTAATGACAGCTTGGACCACAGTGAAAAGCTACCATGAGATTTTTCATAAGGAGCCAGACAAGCAGGAATTGTGGAGATCAGAGCAGAATTACAGCAACTTCAAAGCAAAAACGAATAATGTTAACATGAAATCAGGACTGCAGTAAGGTAAAGGAAGCTATTTAGCTAAAAAAAATGTTTTCCTTTTAGTGATCCTTTAAAGGCTTAGTGAAGGTGTAGTTTATCAAATTTTGTTTATGCTAAAGTAAATCTCTCACAAAGTTATTACAAAAACTACATATACATCTTTAGTAGCAAAGGTCAAATGATCAGTATATCCAAACAGGCATGCACATTTCATTTTTTCCTAGAAAAGTTTAAGCTTGGGTCTACCCGATCCTAGGGTCAGACGCCTGGGTGCAGAAATATTTCTATCACACATGGGTGTGTTGATCTTACTAACCTCCCCTTTACACATGTTTCTATGGCAAACACAGATCTGCTCCCCTAAGAAGTCTTTGTTACCCTGGGATCCTCCCATGATATTTTAACAATAAAGATAACACACTAATGGGACCTGGAGGGGAGTCTCTCTGATGCACACAGAGAGTGTTTCTGTTAGAGAGTCTGTCAGAAAGAGCCCCCAGACATTCGGCACACATACTACAGGAGATGGTGAGAGACTGCAGATATGATACAGCAGATGGTCAGAGACTGCAGACATTTTATACGAGATGGTGAGCAATGGTCACCCTAGGGGGGGCCAGAGGGGGCCCTGACCCCCCAAAGATTATGCTGTGCCCCCCCCCCCAAAAAAAATAGAATTGTTTGTATTTTGCTCGGACTGCCACTGGAGTAACAGTCTCTCCTGAGAGGCAGAGCGTCCCCAGTCAGCTCTGCTGGGCATTTCTCCCCCTCCCTCTGCTCGCTGACACTGCATAATGCGAGCGCTCACACAACCACAGCCGTCCGATCTGCTTCTTTCCCTGCATCCTCATTGACACGGAGAAGAGCAAGTTGCAGAAAGGACTCCATGAGCACTGTGGGGGGTGGGGGGTGGCAAGCCTTCATCTCAGTTACTGAAAAAACAGACTGATTTCTCCCATCCTTAGGACAGGAGAACCAGCCTGTAAATTCCGAGAGTGGTGACTGCAAGCTGAGCCGAGTGTCAGTCTATGACACCCTTTTTACAGCTCAGCGAGTCCAGCCATCACTCTCTTCACATAGGAGCAGGGAGAAATACAGCTCCTTCTCCTCCTTCTTTCAGTCCCGCCCACACTATCCCGGTGTGCTGTATCTGAAGAGAGGGGATGTGTGGGCGGGAAATATGAAAATCGGCAGCATTCCTGGCTGTGTGTGAATGATGCCTGAGATTCTGGCCTGGACCGTGGGTAAGTGTGTGCACTGCAGATTGCAGTACACTGTAATCACTGAACTGCATTATCTCCATTTCTTCTCTCCCCCATCTGTCTCCCTCCCCCTCTCCTGTTCTTTCAAGACATTCACAATTTACTTTCACTTTCAGTTAGGCAGGTAATATACGGTGCAAATTTCTTTCCTGCATCCACAGATTGCAGGAAAGAAACTTGCATGAGTTCCCCATCAACACAGACAGTGCTGACAGGGATATATGCCTCCTGTCCAGCAATTGTATTCTCCCAACAAACTGTGATATCACTAGTGGCTATAGCAACCACTAGTGATAATCATAAGAGAATCTGCTCATTATTGGTTCAAATCTCAGCCAGTTCCTTCTGGATCAGCTGAGATTTAAACTGTCTATGACTGGTCTTAGCTCTACATTGATCACTTTTTTTCATTCAACTATTAGGTTGAATGAAACAAAAAAAAAAATGATCCAATTCCACCATCTTCACATTATAGGTGGATGGGGAATCCTCCCAGTGTGGACAAATGGTGCAATGCTGCAAATGCGGCATTGCACCTATTCGGATGGTGTCATTGGCGGCAATTGCTGCTGATTTGGCAGGTGATGCTCCTAGTCAAATCCTAGTGTTAAATATCAGTGATTTTATTGATCAAAGCCCACACTTTACAGACATAGAGCCCACATGGCTGCAGAACAGTATATATGTATATATGTAAACAAGAAAAAATTGCGCTAACCCAATAAGAAATAAAATTAGACAAATAAATGTGCAGAAGGCAGCAATCACGTGAACAAACACAAATAAATGTAAAAAGAGAAAAATTGCGCCAACATAAATTAAATAATGTGATAAAGTCCAAATGTATAAAGTCCAATCTGTAAAATTCTGTGACGCAGGTAACACCCCAGTGTACTTCAGACAACAGTGAACCGCCACCACATGGACAGGAGCTTACCACACATAAGCTGTAAGGAAGCCTATACAATCCAGAGCATATCGCAGAAATCAGTCACGCGGCTTGTTTTGGAACTGGTGTATCACAGGATCCTCGCCAGATAATCACAGTATGCCACGTTGATTAAGCATCAATAAACAAGCAAGCGAACAGTGGTCGGTCATAAAAAAGAAAAATAAGACCGCACATAGTGCATTACCAATGCATTTTATTAAACTTCAAACCCAGATGACAATACGGCCTGGGATGGGAAATCCTAAGTGGCCGTCAATTGACGGCCTTATTGCAGGCGAATATCTGGACGATGCCTGCAGCCAGAGGCATCATCCAGATATCCATCTCTTCAGCCGGCGATTCTGCACAAAGTAAGAACGATAGCGGCGGTTCCGCCGCTTGAGTTCTTAGAGGGGAATCCCCCCCTCCCGCCGCCATCCGGTGCTTCTCCGGGCTTATGTACCTTCGGGGGCCGGAGAACCGAATCGCGGCGGCGGCAGGAAGCATAGAGATACTGGTGACAGATGGTCACCAGCCCTTCCTCGGAGGACCCGGGCGCGATCAACGCGCCCGGGTCCCCGTATGTAAACAAAGCCGCGATTGCGGCTGTAAATCACCATTCATGAGATGAATTTTTTTTCGTCATGGTTTCTGGAGGTGAGATGTGAGGTCACCCCACATCTCTCCATAAAGAGGACCTTCACACACATTTCCTATTACAAGTGTTTACCCTTGTAATAGAATAAAAGTGGAAAAAAATGAAAAAAAGTGTAAAAATAAATAAAATATAAGTAAAAAAAAATAATAAAAGATAAAAAAAAAATGAAAACGCCCCTGTTTCGTTATAGGTTAACCACACATGTGAGGTGCCGCGTCAATGGCAACTAATCTAGCACTAGATCTCCTCTGTAAATCACTGTAACCTGTAAAAAATAAATAAAGCGTTGCCTAAATTTTTAAGCCGAAGTTTGGCCCATTCCATGAGTGTGCCATAATTAAAGCTGCATGTTGGGTCTCTATTTACTCGCATAATCTTTCACATAATACAAAAAAATTGTAACTTTAGTGTTTTGTTATTTTTTTAATTCATAAAACATTTTTTTTTACAAAAAAAAGCTTTGAAAAATAATTGCGTAAATACCGTGCAGTAAAACTTTGGAATGACCGTCATTTTATTCCCTAGTGGGGGGGGTAGGTAATTTTCACAAGTAGATTATTACATGTAGGGGAAGTGTCAAGGCCCGGTAATGGTAAAAAGCCTTTGCTTTAAAAAGATGTAAAAAGCCCTTACATAGGTAACCTAGCAAGAAATATATGTTGCGGCCGGCATATAGCAGGAGCTTCCTCCTCAACGCGAACGCGGTGTGTGTGTGTGACGTTGTCAAAGACTGGTGAAGCTCCCAAGAGGAGGACCCCTCCAGTCTCAAGTGGGGAGGCACAAGTAGGGGGGACAAGGAATAAATTTGCTCCCCCCTAGCAACGTCACTGTGTGTGTGTGTGACAAAGACAAGAAGAGGAGGGGGAGGGGAGCACTCTGGTGCTTTTGCGCCCCCACCTCTGCGGTGCCGGGTTCGGCCCACTTGCCTTGTGTTTGACACCTATGCTTTAGAGTGAACCTGGCCCAGATTTGCCTGTGCAGTCAAGACCTGGGTAATCTGCTGTAGAACTAAATACCACAGCCTGCCATGGCAGCAGAGTATTTTGGTATCTCAAGAACAAATGCTACACTGTCATATCATGGCAATCTCCTCCTTAGAAACTTTTTAGCTCTGTCTGTCACATAGTTATATGGTAAACCATCTTTATTGAAATTAATAATGTAATTATCCTCCTTAAGATCATCAGATCATTAGATGACATCTTCCCAAAGCTGTTTATTCTGAGTACCTTATGCAAACCATGACAGTGGTAATTCAAGATATCAAGTAAACGCATCCTACAGCAATATCAGGATCTCTCTGTTCTGTGAATTCCCTTTCCTAGTAACCTGGATACCACACTTCAAGGGAACTGAGGAAGAAGAAGACAACGGCAAAGCTCACGCTTTGCAGTGGAGGAAAAGGAAAAGTTGCAGTTTTCAAAGCCTTCAAAACCTTTTTTTTTTGTTTCAAATCTGTTGCCAAATAAATAACATGGAAAAATCAATTTTGCTTTTCAGTACACGACTAGAATAAATGCAAGTGCAAACTTTTATTTGATAAGAAATTCTGCATTTTTGTTTTTTTAGAACAAATTATAAACCATCTATGCTAGTATAGATTTCTAATACAGTGCTCAGAAAGAACAATATACAGTGTGTAGTTCTTTTTCCAAGGGTACATTTACACTTGCTTTGGCTTCAACACACATTAACAGCTAGTCTACATTTGCTTCAAAACAAAATGGTTGGCTTACAGTCCTGTTTACACCTTGCTTTTGCTTTGCTTCAAAAATTATACCCCATGTAGCTTTAGTGGTGCTTCAAAGCCTCCATAGAAGTCTATGGTAAAGCTTGCTTAAAGCCTCATCAAAGCACCAAGCAAAAGCAAGGTGTGAACAGAACTGTAAGCTAGCCATTTTTTTTAGTGACAGGAGCTTTGACCAGTGTTCAGAGAGCTTTAACCAAGCCTGTCCGAAGCCATGTTTTGAAGAAAGTGTACACTAGCCCTAAAGGGGTTGTTTTTTCACCTTAATGTATCCTATGCATTAAGGTAAAAAAAAACACCTTCCACTGTCCCAGCCCCCGTTTTACTTGAGCCATGAATTTCAGTGGGCGCAATCCCACATCGCTCTCCACTGCTTCTCGACTCTTTATTGGATAGATTGATAGCAGCGCAGCCATTGGCTCCCACTGTTGTCAATGAAATCGGGGGGCCCCGGGTCATACACTCGGTGTCTATGAATGCCGAGTGTATGACACAAAGTGCGCCCGCAAGGTAACCCCCTAGGGAGAGAGCTTGCCAGAGCGGGGTTATATATTGCAGGGAGGAGCCTGTGTCTGGGGTCCTGATTGGCTGTGCTACTATCAATCTATCCATTGGCATCCACTGCTGTCAATCAAATCCAATGATGCAAGGCCAAGTCCTGCTGTCTGCATCAATAGACGCAGCAGGACACTGGAGCCCCAAGGGAGAGCAGCTCTCCAATGGGTCACTCGAGAAGAGAAGAAGCCAGGTGTGCCGCTGAGGGACCCCAAAACCAAATGCACAGAGGAGTAAGTATAAGTTGTTTTTTTTAGACCTTTTTCAGGCGCTTTTGGGCTAAAAATAGCATATATAAAGTGCCCAAAAAACACCTCCCCTGCAGCCCTACTGTGAGAGCCCAAAGTGCTTTCACGACGTTGGAAAAAGTCCTGCAAGCTGCATCTTTGGGACGGTGAAGAGCAGTGTATACACCACTCCTCCAACTGCCCCTGCCATTGAAATCAATGGGCAGCGCGTCGGTGCTTTGCGGGCGCATTTAACCCTTAAATCGGTCACTAGCACCCCCCACACCAGTGTGAAAGCAGTCTCAAACTGAACCTTTAGATAGCCTTTAACCTTTTGCCAACCGCACTATAGACAAAAGATGACTACAGCGCGGCTGAGTTACTCTGGGAGGACGTCCCTGGGGCGCGCTCCCGGAATCATCTGTCAACGCCGGGTCTAGCCATCCATCTAGTCACAGATCCAGCCATCCATCCCTGCGCAATACTCTGCAACAATACCCTGCGCAATACTCTGCAACAAGTAATAGGTATTGGATTCCGCGCTATGGTTTGAGTGTATAGGCTGCTGCCCCCCTAGTAAACCTCCTGAGGGAGGAGTATAAAATAAAAGAGAAGTGATTTAATGTAGGGTGGTGGCGCAGCCTAAGGGTGGTGGCTGGGTTTTCTATCACCAAAATTATTGGCAGCTAATACTCCAAATAGGGTGAGGGTGTAAAAGAAAAATGTCGGACACCTCTGTGTGGTCCTCTGTGTGGTGGGCTCATACAGAGGGCCCCCGAATTGTTTTCAGTAGGTGACCCTATTGATAAATTCCAGACCCCCGTAAATGGGTTTTGAAGCTGTGTTTGGTACGTGAAATATCTCCGTGTTAGTCGGTGAGGATAATATTGAATATCAGCCCTAATCAATCCGTGCTAGTTGTAATGCCTAAGGCCAATAGAAATAAGTGCACAATTAGTGAAAATTGTGAAATAGAATCTGTGATCCAATCCTGGTGTGCAAGTGTGTATCAATAGTAAGTGTATCATAAGAAAAAATGGGAAATAAAAGAAGAAAATTGAAAAAAAGTAAAGTAAAATGAACAATACATTTTTTTTAATCGCCCCTGTCCCACGTGTGCTCGCATGCAGAAGTGAATGCATACCTAATTTCCGCCAACATATGAAAACGGTGTTCAAGCTACACATGTGAGGTATCGCTGCGAACGTTAGAGCGAGAGCAATAATTTTGTCCCTAGACCTCCTCTGTAACTAAAAACATATAACCAATTAAAATAATTAAAGCATCGCCTATAGGGATTTTTAACCACTTGCTTACTGGGCACATACACCCCCCTCCTGCCCAGGTGAAATTTCAGCTTCCGGCACTGCGTCGCTTTAACTGACAATTGCGCGGTCCTGCGACGTGGCTCCCAAACAAAATTGACGTCCTTTTTTCCCCACAAGTAGAGCTTTCTTTTGGTGGTATTTTTATTTTTTGCGCTATAAACAAAAAATTCTGAAGAAAAATACAATATTTTTCCGGTAGAGAAGCTAGGGACAACTCCATTCGCGCTCTGAACATACAACATTGGCTACACGCCTCTGGCTCCAAAGGTTTTTTCTTGTCCCTCGACGCTGAGAAGGCGTTTGACAGGGTGGCATGGGATTATATGCGGGAGGTCTTAAGAGGAATTGGTCTTATGCCCCGCATGACTACATACATCAATGCCCTTTACTCTAATCCCTCGGCAAGGGTGAAGACCAATGGCCTCCTGTCAAGCGCCTTCTCCATCAGCAATGGGACACGCCAGGGTTGTCCCTTATCACCCTTGATATTTGTTTTGACGTTAGAACCCCTCCTGAACAGACTGCGCAGCAACTCAGACATTAGAGGTGTGTCTATTGCAGGCAAAGAATTCAAAGTTGCCGCTTTCGCGGATGACATTTTGCTCTCCCTGCAAGCCCCCAGAATCTCCCTACCCAACCTATTGAAAGACCTACGTCAATTTGGAGAACTTTCGAATCTCAAAATCAACCACTCCAAGTCGCATGCTTTGAATATATCTCTGCCCCCTCAGGAAGTAACGCACTGCCAGGAATATTTCCCATTTCAGTGGAAAGAGACCGCAATCACTTACCTCGGCATCCGGATCGCCAGAAACATGGCTGATCTCTATGCTCTGAACTTCCTAGCGGCTCTCTCTAAAGCCCAAAACGACTTGAAAGACTGGGCCAACCTGAATGTCTCTTGGTTTGGCCGAGCGGCATTGATCAAGATGATAGTCTTTCCCCGCCTATTATACCTGATGCAGTCGATTCCGATCCATCTCCCTCCCTCCTTCTTTGCGTCTTACAGGAAAGCTTGTACGACTTTCCTGTGGAACAACAAACCCCCACGTATTAAATACTCACGCCTCACTCTCCCCAAGGCTCTGGGCGGGATTAACCTGCCGGATCTCCACAAATACTACCTTTCATGCCACCTGACCAGAATTGTGGACTGGAAGATACACTACTTAGAGAAGGCTTGGGTCACTTTGGAAAGGCATTTTGTCCACACGCCCACGCACGTACTCCCTTGGCTGCCGACCCATCACTGGCCCCAATCGCTTAAAGCACACCCGCTGATATACCCCTCCCTGGCAGCCTTCAATAAGGCAGTTTCTCAGCATAAGATCTCCTCACACCTAGGTCCGTTGACGTCTCTGAGAGGAAATCCGGACTTTTCCCCAGGAGATTCTGCATTCCTTCGCGAGGAATGGCCACACGCGGAAGTTCTAGCGAAACATTTCTTCTGTGGAGATACCATTCGATCCTACGAGGACTTGGTAGCCGATTCGCGCACTCAGTCTTTTCCCTTCTGGTCTTACAGACAACTGAGACACTACCTTGCATCTAAAACCCTCTCCACGACGTGGTCTAGGCGGCCTACCCCGTTCGAAGCCTTGTGCTCGCGCCTCCCGCCGCAAAGACATCTCATATCTTTCCTCTACGCTCTCCTTCAGGAGGATTCCCTTCCCCCGGCGACCAGGCAGTTGTGCGAGTCCTGGGAGAGAGACCTGAATATCTCTCTTGATGAAGAAGATTGGGGAAATATTTATACACTGGCGCACAAAGGGTCAATGAATGTTGCGATCCAAGAAAATGGTTACAAAATCCTGACCAAATGGTACAGGACCCCTTCACGATTGCATAAATTCTCGCCTACTATCCCGAACGTCTGCTGGAGATGCAATGACGCTGTGGGATCGATGATTCACATCTGGTGGGAGTGTAGGTCCATCCAGACTTTCTGGGCTGAGGTGCACTCCACCATTAAAAACGTTACCACATACGAACTAGACTACAACCCTGCACAGTTCCTCCTCCACCACACAACCCTCTCCAAACACGAATACCACAAATCATTAGCCATGCATATGGTCAACGCGGCTAGACTCTGCATACCAACACACTGGCGCTCGTCGGCCACACCCACCATTAGGGAATGGTTGTCTAGAGTAGCAAAGATAGCGGAATTGGAGGAATTGATCTCTATCTCACAGGAACGGCTACAACTTTTCACACAAACCTGGGCCTGCTGGACCCATTTTACCACCTCAGACAGCTACAAATCCCATTTCCCTACCTAAGGCGCGATTCGCCTGGCGGCTCTGTGGGATCACCTGTCACTGTATACCTTCACCCCAAACTGATGCGTTCGGGAATGATGCGACGGAGGAGTGCCCCCCCCCCCCACCCCATTCCTGTCTTCCTCCTTCTCCCCCCTCCTTTCCCCCTTCTTGACCACACCCCTCCTCTTTCTCACCCCCTCCTTCTTCCCTCTCCCTGTCCCTTTCTTTTCTAGTACACGCCCCCAACCCTGGAACCTGTTCCCACATTGACAGTGGACCCATGTCCAACTGGCTGTACCAATCTGACCATCTGGATGTGCACATATGTCTACCACCATTTACGGTTACAACTCAATGCCAGATATGGGTAGGTTAAGCGATTTACCCTAAACTGGGACAACTCCTGGGGCGGCCTTGCCCTGAAAAATTGATATGCCGGATATACGCTTATGCCTATATTCCATGTTCTGATTTCCAAGTTTCTTTTAGGTTATTACTGTTTTTCTTCTGATTGATTCATTCACCATTATTTTGTCAATTGCATGTACTGTTTTGGGTTTGTCAATGAAACCCTCTGTATGTTTGTACTGGAAATGTGCAACCTGACAAACGTTTGTACTGTACCCTTGAATTTGCTTTAACCTCCCTGGCGGTATTCCCGAGCGTGACTCGGGGTTAACATTCAGTGCCAGAAGCGGTAACCCCGAGTCACGCTCGGGGTGCATTTTTTTTTCCCCCAAAAATTCCTGGCGATCCGGCGGGGGTTTCCCGCTGGATCGCCGGTCAGACTAGCCTCCCTGGCGGTCTTCACGTGTGTGGCACGGGGTGAGATTTTTAAGCTAATATCGGTAACCCCGTGCCACACACGCGCTTACCTCGCTGGATGCAGAAAAAGTTTACTTACCTTTTCTCTGCGATCCAGCGATGAATCCCCGCAGTACACGGCGGGCGGATGTCCGCCTGATGCTGTGTGTTCCGCCGATTCCCTTCCCTGCGAGCGTCGCGACGTAGGGGGGGGAACGGCGCCAAATTTAAAAAAGTAAACAAACACTATACATACAGTACACTGTAATCTTATAGATTACAGTACTGTATGTAAAAAATACACACCCCCCATGTCCCTAGTGGTCTGCCCTGTACACTACATGTCATTTTGTATAATAAAAACTTTTCTTTCTCCCTGCAAACTGTAGATTGCCCATAGCAACCAAAAGTGTCCCTTTATGGCAAAAATTGTTTTAGAGCAGCTAAAAAACAGCGATAATAAATCAGAATCACTTGCAGAATTTAGCGATAGCGATTTATGGGGAAATTCGTCATAAAAAAAAAAAAAAAATGACAGCAAAAATTCTGCAACTGAGCAAATTTCAGTGATTTTGATTTGATTACATTATTGAATAATTTTTACTATAATTATATTATCATTTGTGATCATTTTTTATAATTATTTATTATATTATAATTTTTAATTAAAAAAAAAAAAAAAAATCATACCCGGGATGCCTATTAGACTCTTGTTTGAATAGATTTAAGTGAGTTATTCCTAAGAATTACAAGCCTACAGTATAAAACGCCAAATTCCCTTGCAAATAATGGTACCGCTTTTAGCACCTAAAATCTTAAAGAATCATACCGCCAGGGAGGTTAATAAAAACCTTTTGTGGAAAAAAAAAAAAATACAATATTTTTTACTTGTTGCTATAATAAATATCCCAATTAAAAAAAAAAACACATTTTTTTCTCTCAGTTTAGGGCGATACGTATTCTTCTACATATTTTTGGTGAAAAAAAATCGCAATAAGCGACTGGTTTGCGCAAAAGTTATAGCGCTTACAAAATAGGGGAGAGAATTATTATTTTTTATTATTTTTATTTACTAGAAATGGCGGCGATCTGCGATTTTTATTGGTACTGCGACGTTATGGCGGACACATCGGACACTTTTGACACATTTTTGGTGCCATTCACATTTATACTGCGATCAGTGCTATAAATATGCACTAATTACAGTATAAATGTGACTGGCATTGAAGGGGTTAACACTAGGGGGTGAGGAAGGGGTTAAATGTGTATCCTAGGTGTGTTCTAACTGTGGGGGGAGGGGGGGTGACCGATCTGTGTCCCTATGTAGGAAGGAACACAGATCGGGCTCCTCCTCTCCAGAGACAGGACGCTGTCTCTGTGTAAAACGGCAATGAGAGATGATCTATGAGATCATCTCTCATTCGCCCACAGATCGCATCGCAAACGGCCACTCTGATTGGCTGTTCGCCGCGATCTGTGATTGGCCGTGTCCAAGGGACACGGCCAACACAGGGCTGGGAACGCCCAAAGGGGATGCCGTCAAAAGACGGCATGTTGGCTATTCAGACCCGCGCTGTTGCCGTCATTTGACGGTAGCGCGGGTCTGAAGTGGTTAAGTAGCGAAGTTTGGCGCCATTCCACGAGCGTGTGCAATTTTGAAGGGTGACATGTTGGGTATCTATTTACTCGGCGTGACAAAATTTTTCATATTATGCAAAAACATTGGGCTAACTTTAATGTTTTTTTTTTAAGCACAAAACTGTTTTTTTTTTTTTTTAAAAACACGCGTTCAAAAAATGTCCCTGAAAATACCTTGCAAGATAAAAAGTTGTAATGGCCGCCATTGTATTCTCTAGGGTTTTGCTAAAAAAGCATATATAATGTTTTGGGGTTCTATGTAATTTTCTAGCAAATAAATGATTACATGTAGGAGAGAAATGTCAGAATTGGCCTGGGTGCTCCAGAACGCCTGATGGTGCTCCCTGCATTTTGGGCCTCTGTATGTGTAAAGGTCTCACACATGTGGTACCGCCATACTCGGGAGGAATAGCAGAATGTGTTTTGGGGTGTAATTTGTGGTATGCATATGCTGTGTGTGAGAAATAACCTGCTAATATGACAGAAACAAGAAAAAATTATTTATTTTTACAGATTTTTCAGTCTTTTTTTTTTTTTATAACGCAAAAAATAAAAAACCCAGAGGTGATCAAATACCACCAAAAGAAAGCTCTATTTGTGTGAAAAAAGGACAACAATTTCATATGGGTACAATTTTATATGACTGAGTAATTGTCATTCAAATTGTGAGAGCACCGAAAGCTGAAAATTGATCTGGTTAGGAAGGGGGTTTAAGTGCACAGTGGTCAAGAGGTTAAGAAAAAACTGCAGTGGAACAGAACATATCAACCTCCACTATTGAGACTTGATTCCAAGACTGCTACCATAACCTGCAGGTAAAAACGCCCCAGCAGTATAAGGCCTGGTTCTCACCTAGCATTTTTTTTGCGTGTTTTCAGTTTTGCAGAAACACACTACATTCCATATAACATGGGCTCCTATGGATGTAGTTCACATCTGTGCATTTTATGGAAAGGGCAAGGTAATTTTTTCTGGCTTTTGGTTCCATAGACTTCAACGATATAAAGCATGTATTGAAAAATGCACCTGCAATATGCAACCTGCATAGGTGTGGCCTTTAAGAGGCCAATATGCATTTGAATGATCAGCATGGTTGCATCCTGAATCCTCTTTTGTTCCAAAATACTCCCGATCGTGGTTAACTATTTAAAAGCTGAAGCTTCAATTTATGAATTATCTGTTACTAAAATCCTTTAAAACCAACATTCATAAAAAGCCTGCATAAACTCATGTGAAAACCCTGTCGAAACACGGTCCGACAGTGTGTGATTACTCTACGCTTAAGCTCCGCCCATTGAATTTCATTCTTTGGGATGTGATAAGGGGCTAACGTAACTGATTCCATTATAAAAGGCACTAGAAGTCGGCCTCTCATTATGCACTGCGTTCTGAAACCAAGAAATGGAGCAGATTAAAGGAACTTCATAGCACATATCAGTAATCACTTGCATAAATTGCCCTTAGATGAAAAAAAAGGGGGGTTTTCATAGAAGGCCTTCAAATAAAAAGGCCTTTATCATGACCCTGTGTAAAGTTTTGAGTATTAAACAAATATTGGAGGAAAGACAAATATTACATTTTCATTTTTTAAGATAATGGGGACCCCAACTTTGTTCAGTGAAGAACCTACTGCCAAAGTAACACAAAAATTCACATTTCAGATCTGCCAAGGCACAAAAAGATGGTATTTTAATGTCAGATGATCTTACATAAGTTCTAATGATTATGTAGTAGACTTTATCGGATGCTTATTTTTACGCATTTTCTAACCGGGGTGCCGTGACCCTGTGCAGTCTGATCTGAGAGTACTCAAATCAATTATTCAAACCCTTTATGGTCCCAATCTGAGAGCCTGTATACAGAGAGGAGAGACTTGGGGCGGGGATCTCTAGTTTTGTAGTAATGAGAGGGATGTGGTGGGATGAGCGATTTTGCATTAGGAGGGGGGATTTGAAGGCATAGGGACAGAATTTGTGCTAGAAGGGAGGAGTTTTGTGGATTTACAACCTACAGGCCACTGAACGCTGCTTCACAAACTACTGCAAAATAAAAAAAACTCCCACACTGCACAAAAAATGTGCTGCCTTTTACAGATGCGCGTGTGACATTAATTTTTAATGGCTACATTTTTAGAGAAATCGCACCAGCACCTTTTTATTGCGTGTTTCACTCGCATACAGCAGTCCATTGAAAATGCGATGCATGGAAATTAGAAAAAAAACATGCATGCTCAGACCCACCCCCTGAGCCTAGGTTCACATATTGGCGGCAATGGCACTGTTCCCATCCGTGCGACACCGATTTTGCGGTGCCGCATCGATTTGCAAAAGTAGTTCCTGCACTACTTTTGCAGATTTCAGGTGCGATTTCTATAGACATCTGTGTATGAAGCCACACAAATATCTATCAAGTACCACCTGAAATCACGCTGACCTTGCTACTTTGAAATCGCGCTACTTCAAGTAAAGTACCACGATTTCAAAGTAGTCAGTGTGAACCAGGGCTTAGACTGAGATTCTGCACAACTCTAAATAGTGCCTTGGCAGAAAAAAGGTTGTAACATTGCACATGGCACTTATTCTATGGACTTTTTAGAAAAAAATGCTTTTTATTAAAGTTTTTTTTTTTTTGACTCATACAATACACACAGTATGCATAGGTGACCGCTCTACCAAAAGATGCCAGTGTAACATTGAAGAAGCATGCGCAGATTTGTAATCTGAGTAAAATATACATTCTGAAAAACTGAATCTTATATCGGTTGCATTAGTATCAAAGCTGTCATACAGGACATTACAAAAACTCCAAGTAATACCACCATTGTTGGTGTTCAGTAGTATAATTAGAATTCACACAAACAAAACATTTTAACATCTAACATTGGATCAACAGTAGACCAACACCAGCAGATTATGTAAGTAAACAGAAGCAGAGGGCCGCCAGACTTAAGCCTGAGATAAACACTGCACTAAGTCTGGCGCCCCTCTGCTTCTATTTTACTTACAGAGTCCATTGCTTCACTCTAAAGGTTCTGATCTAAAAACATTACAGACTATATGGACTACATGGTTTAATACTAATTTGTGTTCATCAACACACACATATGTGTGTGTATCTTAAAAATTGTATGGCAACTCGAATGATTATTTTATCACTCAATCTAGCGCCATTGTCCATTATTGTGTCAACACCAGCAGATAACAAGGCTCCCCAAATCATCACTGCCTGTGGAAACATCACACTGGACCTAATACAACTTGGATTCTGTGCCTCTTCACTCTTCCTCCAAATTCTGGGACCTTGATTTCCAATTGAAATGCAACATTTGCCACAGTCCATGATGATTTGTGGAGCCATGTCATCTCTTGTGTTGGTCCACTGTGTTTTATCAAGTCCAAGGTCAGTAAGCCCTCTACCAGGAAATTCTAGAGCACTTCATGCTTCCCTCTGCTGACCAGCTTTATGAAGATGCTGATTTAATTTTCGAGCAGGACTTGGCACCTGCCCACACTGTCAACAGTACCAATACCTGGTTTAATGATCAAGGTATTACTGTGCTTTATTGACCAAAAACTCGCCTGGACTAAACCCCATAAAGACTCTGTGGGGTATTGTCAAGAGGAAGATGAGAGACACCAGACCCAACAATGCAGATGAGCTAAAATGCCGCTATCAAAGCAACCTGGGCTTCCATAACACCTCAGCAGTGCCTCCATGCCATGCCACATTAATTCATACAAAAGGAGCCCCGACTCTCTATGAATAATTGTGGGCGACAGAGACGCCATCAGGACCTGCTCCAAAATGTTAGACCAAATATCCTCTGCCAAATTGCAGATGATCCTTTTCCCACCCTACCCTCCCCAGGATAGGAAGATCTGATAAAAGCTGTCAGAAGTGATAAATTAGATATGCAATACTTTTTATGCATCAGCTCAGCTAAAAGATTGATTAGAGGGGTTGTGCTCAGGGATAATGTTGTTGTCTTGACCTGGGCCATCAGTGCATGTCACAGTTGCAAGTATCGATAAAAACTGATTGAACAAATTGTAATCTGATATTTTGCCTTTATGGTTTGAAACGATGTAAGAAAATCTTAGGAAAATAACTGATAAATAACACCCGCCTTCAACATCTATGGACTTTAAGGTGGAACTTTACCCATAAGAACTTGAAAAAAAATTATGTTATTTAACAAGGAACATACATTCCACATTAATAAATATGCTGCCAAAATAAGTGTGTAATGTAAATTGCCTCCAACATTGTGGTTTCTTCTTGCTAGAGGCTGCCATTTTGCTGAGGCCCAGAGCCCCTGAGCAATAGTAAATCTTTGGGCTGTCAGCAGATTGGCCTCTACTTTTTAGGCATAATGCTGAAAATAGAGAGCAACTGAGCATGTGCAGAGCAAGATAAGACAATGTATTACTAGATTTTCAAACAGTATAGGCACTTATTTTTATTGCTATACATGTAAAAGGGGCCAGCATGAAGTGATCCAGGAGAACTTAACTTTCTGACTAAAGTTCCACTTTAAATGAAAACAGTGAACTGTTGACCAGTCCTTGCCCATGAAAGTGCTTACAATCTATCAGTCATACACAGTGAAGTGCCATTTTGAGGTGGAAGCCAATATACAGTTGTGTCGAAAATAATAGCAGTGTGGAGTTCAATTTGTGACGTCATTCAGTCTGTCCTGAAAAAAGACCACCTGTTTTTTTTCCACAAAGGCAGGAAATATTGTAAATTCTGGGATAGTGCAATTGGAGAGAGGAAACAAATATAAAGAAGTGCATAAACTGATCTCAAATGCCTTAAAATGACAACCAAAATCCGAAAGAGGTGGAAGAAAATGGAAAACTACCATTCAAATGATCGAAGAATAACCAATTAGAATATACCTATTTGAAGTGCCAAGCTATCGGCAAGAAGCCCCGCAAAGTCTCATTGTTGAAAAAACGACATGTTCTAAAGAGGTTACGATTTGTTAGACCAGTGGTTCTCAACCCTGTCCTCAAGTACCCCCAACAGGCCATGTTTGCAGGTTTTCCTTTATCCTTTAACTGCTTGCATTTTACTGCGTCAAGTCGGCTCTCCTGGGCGAGAGCCCGTAGCTCTACGTCGGCTACTTTCGCAGCCACTAGGGGGCGCGAGCGCGCCGCCGGCGGCCAGCGCGCGCGCCTCCACTCGCCCCCGAGTCCCAAGCGCGTGCCCGGCGGCGGTTAAGTGGTTAATCAGAGACAATGGCTTGGTATTTTGGACAGCTATTTTATCCAAGAGAAATTCCCAAAACATGACCTGTTGGTCAAACACTGAATTCAAGCCACAGTACGCTGTGAGGACAGTGATTCATGCTGACGCAAGCACATGACATGGGGAAGTTTTGTCATACTATGGTGTTGGGCCTATTTATCGCATACTGGGGATCATGGATCAGTTTGAATACATCAAAATACTTGAAGAGGTCATGTTGCCTTATGCCGAAGAGGAAATGCCCTTAAAAAGGTTGTTTCAACAAGACAACAACCCCAAACACATCAGTAAGTGAGCAACATTTTGGTTTCAGGCCAACAATATTAACATTATGGAGTGGCCAGCCCAATCCCAGAACCTTAATCCAATAGAAAGCTTTTTTAAACACACTGCTAATATTTTTAACACAACTGCAAACTTTATAACGTATCCGAACACTAAATCCTGACGGCAAAGAGTGCCACGCACATGACCGAGCCATTTTTTGAGGTGTGGCACTGAGTCGCTTTAACTGACAATTGCATGGTCATGCAACATGGTACCCAAACAAAATGTATGTATTTTTTTACCCAAAAATAGAGCTTTCTTTTGGTGGTATTTGATCACCTCTGCGATTTTTATTTTTTTGCGCTATAAGCAAGAAAAAAAAGCAATTTAAAAAAAGAATGTTTTTTTTTTTTACTTTCTGCTATAATACATGTATAAAAAAATGTATTCATCAGTTTACGCCGATATATATTCTTCTACATATTTTTGGTAAAAAAAAATAAAAAAATCGCAATAGGCCTTTATATAGTGGTTCGTGCAAAAGTTATCCCATCTAAAAACTACGGGATAGATTTAGGGACTTTAATTTATTTTTTATTGTTTTTACTGGTAATGGGGGCAATCTGGGATTTTTAGCGGGACTGTGACATTGCGGCTGACAAATATGACCCCAAATGACACTTTTTGGAAACCAGTGACATTATTACATCGATCAGTGTTAAAAAGTGCACACGATCTCGGAAAGACCTAGCGTAGTCCGTTAACGGGATGCTTTTCTTCTTTCCTATTCACATATTTGTTATACTGTGCAAGGCTTTTATGAGTTTTGTAGGTGTTAATAATATTGAGAAGCTTTGTGTCCTTGATTCAGTTTTTCCATTGAGGTCTAGAGGAGTTTAGCGGCACATCTGCTATTACACAGTTTTAACATAGTTCATGCGAGGCCCATTACATAAAACGTGATTGTTAATATGTTACTAGGGTTTGCAGAAATCATCTGAAGGAAGTTAATGAACAATTTTTTTTTTAAAGAAATTAGCTTACTGCTTAAAAAAAAAAAAAGAAAAGGAGGTTCTAGCTTGATCATAATGGATGCGTGATAAAACAACAGTCATGGAGTCAGAAACTACTGTCTATACTACATTAAACTAAGAGCCCTTTCACAATGGCAGCACCGGGGGGTTGGCGGTAAAGCACTGCTAGTTTTAGCGGAGCTTTACCATTGTTTTTTTTGGGCGCTATCGGGGCTGCTGCTGAGTCGCTTTGCAGGCGCTTCAGCAGAACTGCCCATTGATTTCCCATTGGCTTTGTGAGGCCTTAGGCATGAGTCCCCCATTAATGCACAGAATGGGAAAATAATTCAAGCGATAAAAATTAACTGTATAAATTGCATATATTAAGAGCCTTAAAGGGGTTGTAAAGGAAAAAATGTTTTCCCTAAATAGCTTCCTTTACCTTAGTGCAGTCCTCCTTCAATTACCTTATCCTTCCATTTTGCTTTTAAATGTCCTTATTTCTTCTGAGAAATGCTCACTTCCTGTTCTTCTGTCTGTAACTCCACACAGTAATGCAAGGCTTTCTCCCTGGTGTGTTGAAAGCCTCTTGAGGGGGGAGGGGGCGAGCAGGAGTGTCAGGACACTCTACTTTGCAAATAGAGAAAGGAGCTGTGTGTTAGTGGGCGTCCTGACACTCCTGTTCGCCCCCTCCCCCTCAAGAGGCTTTCTGCACACCAAGGAGAACGCCTCGCATTACGGTGGTGAGTTACAGACAGAATAACAGGAAGTGAGTATTTCTCAGAAGAAATAATGACATTTAAAAGCAAAATCGAAGGATGAGGTAATTGAAGGAGGACTGCACTAAGGTAAGGGAAGCTATTTAGGGGAAAACATTTTTTTTTTTTACAACACCTTTAAATTTTTCCCCATATATCCAGGAAAGAGACATGCCCCATATGTTTAGCAAAGAGACAAGCCCCGTATATCTAACAAGGAGACATTGCCCAAAGATCCATCAAAGAAAAATCCACTGTAAATTTATTAAAGAAGGCATCCCCATATATTTATCAAATAGATATTCCCCATATATTCAGCAAAGAGACACCCTCATATTTATCAAAGAGATATTCCCCATATATCCAGCAAGGAAACATGCCCCATATATTCAGCAGAGAGACGTGCCTCATATATCTAGCAAAAAGACATGCCACATATATCCAGGAAAGAGACATCCCTGTATATCCAGCTAACAGACAGATCAATTCAGCTAAGAGATAGTCCAATCCAGCTCAGAGACAGCCTAATCATGCTAAGAGACAATCCCAGCTAAGAGAAAGTCCACTCCAGCTCAGAGACAGCCTAATCATGCCAAGAGGCAATCCCTGCTAAGAGACAGTCCAATCCAGCTAGGAAAAAGTCCAATCCAGCTAAGAGACAGTCCAATCCAGCTAAGAGAAAGTCCAATCCAGCTAAGAGAAAGTTCAATCCAGCTAAGAGAAAGTCCAATCCAGCTAAGAGACAGTTCAATCCAACTAAGAGACAACCTAATCCAGCTAAGAGACAGTCCAATCCAGTTAAGAGTCAGACCAATCCAGCTAAGAGACATTCCAAACCAGTTAAGAGACAGACCAATCCAGCTAAAAGGAGGGCCTTAGTTTGTAGACTCTAAGGCCGCGTACACACGACTAAATAAATCTGATCAAATCGGTCTGACAGACCGATTTGATCGGATTTGTCTGCTGGGCTATTTTGGTTTGATCGTGTACACATAATCAAACCAAAATCCCCGCCGGCAGACAGCGCGGTGACGTGGCGGTGACGGTGACGCCGCCACGTCACCGCACCAGGAAGTTAAAAACTCCCACGCATGTGTCGAATCCATTTGACGCATGCGCGGGCAGATATGTCTGCTGGTTAGCGTACTAACCAGCAGTCATGTCGGACGGACGGGGTCCTAGCAGACATATTTTAAAGCATGCTTTAAAATTTGTCTGCTGGTAAAACCTGTCTGTCCGCCCGTACACACAATCGAATTTGTCTGCTAAAACGGTCCGTCGGACCGTTTCCAGCAGATAAATTCGATCGTGTGTACGCGGCCTCAAAGTTTTACACAGACTGAATAATATATACTGATCTGGGTTATTTTTATCAAAGAAATATAGCAGACTATATTTTGGCTTAAATTTATTAAGAAAGATTTTTTATTTTCAAAATGTTATATGAGAAATAAAGAAAAATGTATTTAAAAAAAAAAAGGGGGTCTTTTTTGTTTATATGGCAAAAAATTTAAAAAAAACAGTGGTGAATAAATACGACCAAAATAAAGATCTATGGCCCAGATTCACAGAGCAATTACGCCTGTCTAACTGGTGTTAGACAGGAGTAATTTCAAATTTTGCGCGCCGTATCACTAGTTTGAATCCTCAAACCATGATACGGCGGCTTCGGGCTTCGATCCGAGAGGCTTACGTCCTCGTAAGCCTTCGGATCTACGCTGCGATATTTTTGCGGCCGCTGGGAGGAGTTTGCGTCGTTTTCATGCGTCGGGATATGCAAATGACTTTTTACTGCGATCCACGAAGGTACGAGTGTCCCTCGCAATCGCCTACGTCATTTTTTGGCTACGTAATGTTAGAGGAGCTTTTTGCTGGTCTAACAGTGCGTAACCCATGTAAAGTATGGCCGTCGTTCCCGCGTCGATTTTAAAATATTTTTTTTTTTTAACGTAACTCGTTCGGGAATAGGAATGTACGTAAACGACGCTACTACGACGTGACAACGTGTTTACGCGCAATGCACGGTGGGAAATTAGCGAACGGAGCATGCGCAGTTCGATCGCCGCGGGAACGCGCCTATTTTAAATGCTTCACGCCCCCTACTCGCGCAGATGGATTGCGACGGGAGAAATACACTACGCCGCCGTCGTTTACTGGACAAAATCTACCTGGATTCCACGTAGAACCAGGTAAAATACGGCAGCGTAGTGTATTTCTGATACTCTACGAGAATCTAATTCTCTGTGAATCTGGGCCTATCTGTCTAAAACAAAATGATAAAAAAAATGATAAAAATGTATTTTGGGTATAGTGTTGCATTGTCATTCATGTGTGACAGCACTGAAAGCTGAAAATTGGCCCAGGCAGGAAGCGGGTAAACGTGTCTGTATAGAAGTTGTTAATGTGAGTTGTATAATATTTTAATAATTAAGTTAATATTTAAAAAGAATATAAAAGAATATACACATATATATATATACAGTATATATATATATATATATATATATATATTTATGGTCGTGGCCCTCTGACCGAGAGTGATGTGGATCACATAAACACGCGACAAGACTTACAACATAAATAGACCTGAAGTGTGCCTTGGTGGTCTGGTCAGTATGCCAAGAAAAGGGGGCATACCCAAAGTAAGTAATGGGTAGTTGTTGAAGAAGGATATGCTGAGAAGTGCCCTGAAAAAGGGAAGGGCGGGAGGGTGTCGAATGCGATTGAATGCGCAGACTCACGGACATGAGGTGAGCTGGGAAGAGTCGGCCCAGTGACGTGTAGTACTGCACACTGAACCGACAAAGAGCATGTGTGAGTGGGCTGCTTAAATACCCTCCGGGCTCCTCCCATAAACTCAGGCCACCATACTGGCCTTCTTATTTATGGTCGTGGCCCTCTGACCGAGAGTGATGTGGATCACATAAACACGCGACAAGACTTACAACATAAATAGACCTGAAGTGTGCTTTGGTGGTCTGGTCAGTATGCCAAGAAAAGGGGACAAAAGACTAATGCCGCGTACACACGGTCGTTTTTTGCGATGAAAAAAAACGACGTTTTTTAAAACGTCATTTAAATTGATCGTGTGTGGGCAAAACGTCGTTTTTTGTCTTAAAAAAAACGACCAAAAAAAAATTCCAACATGCTTGAATTTTTTGTGTCGTTTTTCAAAACGTCGTTTTTTGTTTCACAAAAAGTCACCGTGTGTAGCAAAAACGTCGTTTAAAACGACGTTTTTCAACCCGCGCATGCCCAGAAGCTAGTTATGAAGCGAGCTTCAATGGAAAAGTGTGGTGAACGTAACCTCGTTTTTTGTGAAAAAAACGATGGTGTGTATGCAACATCGTCTTTGAAAGTGACGTTTCAAAAACGTCGTTTTTTACTTCACAAAAAACGTCGTTTTTTTCATCGCAAAAAACGACCGTGTGTACGCGGCATCAGATAGGGAAATAGCTTATATTGATTTCTTGTATTTATTGAGCCAGCTTGGTAAAGGCTTGTGCCATTCCTTCCTGAGAATTTGGGATGTATGTGGCAAAACAAGGAGACTTCCCAGCAGCCTGGTATCTCGATTACGTGGTCTGGTACTCCCTGTTGAGAGGCAGTTGAGGCTGCTCTAATTCGGAAAGAATGTCCAGAGAACCGACTGGGATTTGAAGCCCAAGTTGCTTAGGATTCTGACATGCTTGACAACTGTCTGCCACTCAGGGAGCTGGTTTAGAAAGGGTAGCAACAAGCTACCATCAGATTGGCTGGGTAGATGGAGCAGTAGTCGGTCGAGCACCGTCACTGGGCGTCAGGCATTGTTAGTCTGAAACAGGTTGATGTCAACCCCCGGGGCTGGTTTGTTGCGTTTGCAGACTGAGAGTGTAGGGGTTCGAAAGCGAGTCGGGTGGCGTCGGAGCAGTGTCTGACTGCCGGAGCCACTGACTGTAAATTCACTAGGTTGTAGGGAACCGTAGAAGGCCTGGTAGATGGCTGCTTGGATGACTATGCTGGGCAAGGCCCTAAATGGGGAACGAGTAAGGATTTCAGACATGTCCCTTAAGAGGGCACTCTTGAAAGGTAGGCGCTCGCCACTGACTACAGGTTGGTGCTTCTGTATGCTCTGTAGAAGGGACTTGACTGCATGGGCTCGAGAATGCTGACAGTTTACTGGGGTCCTGCAGGGACAGGAAATGCTGGACGCCATCTAGATATGGCGTGATAGTATTGTGAGAAAGGGTCAGCTGCGTGTGGCAATACGATATGAAGGCTAGGGCGTGTCTAACGTTGCCTATCGCTGCTCCAAAGGCAAGTGGCCAAAAATTAGCAGTTAGTGTTCCAAGCAGTGCGATAGGCCTTCAGTGTGTTGCGTGCCAAGGAGTGGTTAATAAGCTGGGTTGAGTTGGTGAGATGCTACTTCAATCCATCGTCAGCAATGACCAGGGTGGGACAGGGATGGTTATTGGGTCAGCTCCAGGCTCTTGCTGGAAAAACAAAGTAAGGTTGGGATGGGACAGAGCATCAGCTGCGATTTTGCATTTGCCTGGAACATGTCTACAGAAGATATTAAACTGGTGACAAAGTGACAGCTGCACGAGCCTGCGCAGGAAGGACGTGATGGGGAGAGGCTTGATCTACCTTAATTGATGAAGTCGGCTGTGGCTTGATTGTCTGTGGTGAAGACCACTGTCTGTCCAGTTCAAGTGTGTCCCCAGACCTGGGCAGCTGCCACAATGGGGTACAGCACGAGGCGTGATGAAGACTGGGTGAAGCAGAAATTTAAGAGAATTTCTGGGGTCCAAGGTTTGGAGAACCAGCGGCGGACGAAAAATGCAGGCAAAAGCCTGTGGTGGCTCGGCTGACACTGCCGGGATGAAGATTGAAATGCTGTTCTATCAGGTGGGGAAGTTGTCCCACATAGCTAAGTCTGCTACTGATGCTTGGTCTAGTTTGAGAACTTGGACTGGATCTTGCATTGGTGTGAGAAAATCAAGACAATACACAGGTGCTCAACAAGACGATATACGTGCACTCGCTGACCAACGTGCACTCGCCGACCAACGTGCACTCGCCGACCAACGTGAACTCGCCGACCAACGTGCACTCGCAGACCAACGTGCACTCGCAGACCAACGTGCACTCGCAGACCAACGTGCACTCGCTGACCAACGTGCACACGCTGACCAACGTGCACTCGCTGGTGCTGGTTGGAAACCTGAACTAACTGCAGGGAAAAAGACAGGGAAAAGATGAGTGGCCCGCGTGCCACTAAAGATGAATGGCCAACTGGGTGCCACTGTGTGTTTGGCTGATTGTCACTGAGGTGTGTTTGCAAGTTTAGTTTGTATTCGGGTTTGCACGTAGGTGCGTGCTGCAAAGTGTTTTATACTGCTGCAGACAATATTGTGTGGTTGCAAGGGTCTCAGTCTGGTTTGCTGAGACGATATTGTGTGGTTGCAAAGGTCTCGACGATTATGAGGTTTGTTTTGAGATGGCCTTGTGTCTTTGCACGGGTCTCAACAAGTGAGGGGTTGCTGAGACGATGTTGCGTTTGCAATGGTCTCAAGTGAGTGTCGGGCTGCTGAGATGACTATGTATGGCTGCAAAGGTCTGAACGGGTGTCAGGTTTCTGAGACGATATTGCGTTTGCAATGGTGTCAAATGAGTGTCAGTTTGCTAAGACGACTTTGTATAGCTGCAAAGGTCTGAACGGGCGTTAGGTTGCTGAGACGAGATTGTGTGGTTGCAAAGGTGTAGACGAGTTTGAGGTAGCTGAGATGACATTTTGCAAGGGTCTCAAATGAGTGTCAAGTTGCTGAGACAATATTCCCCCCTTTTTTTTTAATGAAAACGACTGTGAATGAAACGCTGGTAAACATGAGTTACCACATCTGGCTGTGTTTACAAGCTGTTACAGGCATTGGCGTTTCGAATGCCTTTGAACATCCGTCTGAACCCATTTTTTTTTTTCGAGAAGGTTTCTGAACTCAACTGCCTAGAAATGACTATAAATGATCCTGTGTACATGTACTGATAAGATAACATAGAGGAGTGATTGGGGATCCTGTGTAGACGTACTGATAAGATAACATAGAGGAGAGATCAGGGGCGGCTGAAAAACACCAATTTTTCTGGCTGCAAGGGTCTCAATGAATGCCATGTTGCTGGGGCGAGACTGCGTGGTCACAAAGGTCTTTGATGAGTGGGAGGTTGCTCGAGACGGTATTGCGTGGTTGCAAGGGCCTTGATGAATGTGGGGCTGCTGAGACGGAATTGCGTTTGCAAGGGTCTCAACAATGGTGTGAGGCTGCCGAGACGGTATTGCATGGTTGCAAGGGCCTTGATGAATGTGGGGCTGCTGAGACGGTATCGCATTTGCAAGGGTCTAAACAATGGTGTGAGGCTGCCGAGACGGTATTGCATGGTTGCAAGGGCCTTGATGAATGTGGGGCTGCTGAGATGGTATTGTGTTTGCAAGGGTCTCAACAAGGGTGTCAAGCTGCTGAGACGGTTTTGCGTGGTTGCAAGGGCCTTGATGAATGTAGGGCTGCTGAGACGATTTTGCGTGGTTGCAATGGTCTCAACAGGTGTCAGGTTGCTGGGCCGAGATTGCATGGTGGCAATTTTTTTTTTATATATATAAATATATATATATATTTTTTTTTGAGTTTTTGTAAGGGCCTTGTATTTCAAGGGTCTTAACAAGGGTGTCAGGCTGCTGAGATGATTTTGTGTGGTTTCAAGGGTCTCGATGAGTGAGGGGCTGCTGAGACGGTATTGCGTTTGCAAGGGTCTCAACAAGGGTGTCAGGCTGCTGAGACGATTTTGCGTAGTTGCAGCGGTCTCAACAGGTGTCAGGTTGCCGGGGGGCTGAGATTGCGTGGTGGCAACATTTTTTTTCTTTTCGTTTTTATATATATTTTTTATTTTGCGTTTTGTAAAAGGTCATGTGCCGCAAGGGTCTTAACAAGGGTGTCAGGCTGCTGGGATGATTTTGCGTGGTTGCAAGGATCTCAATGAGTGTGGGGCTGCTGAGACGATATTGCGTTTGCAAGAGTCTCAACAAGGGTGTCAGGCTGCTGAGACGATTTTGCATGGTTGCAATGGTCTCAACAGGTGTCAGGTTGCCGAGGGGCTGAGATTGCGTGGTGGCAAGGTTTTTTTTATTTGTATATATTTGCGTTTTTTTTTTTTTTTGCGTTTTTATATATATTTTTTATTTTATTTTGCGTTTTGTAAAGGTCATGTGTTGCAAGGGTCTTAACAAGGGTGTCAGGCTGCTGAGATGATTTGCATGGTTGCAAGGTCTCAATCAATAAGAATTGGGTTACTGAGAAAGGATAGAAACACCTGATTTGTTTGTACCTTAAGCAAGCAGTATAGGGTAGAAGGACAATGCCTGTATGAATCGTAGGTTCCGTAGGGGCCACTAACGAACGATATGGGAGACAACGAATAGTAGCAAATTGATAGGACATAAAGAATTTAATAACAAATTTTACTTGCGACAGTGGGCCATGCGAGTGAGTTTGCGGCGGACTGTGGCTGGAGTGAAACATGTAGGAAAGGTGTAGGGATGCCATGCATGGGGCAAAACAACAAGATTTGGTGTAGAAAATAGAACACGAGAAGTGCGTACGAATATTTTATAAGCGGAACCGAACATGATGCGGGTGACACCATGAGTGGCCACGAATTTTGACATGACAAACAAGCTAACGAATCCTACCTGGGACAATGAACATGCAACTGGGTTTGCTTGGACTGGAATGGATGTGCAACACATCCGAAGAGTGTGGCGTGGTGTGGTGTGGCGCCATGCATGACGCACAGGCAATAACTTTGGTAAATAAATGAGAGAGAAGAACTGTGTACAAACAATTCGTAAGTTCCGCTGCGGAAACTAAAACGCACGGCATGGGGGAAACATAGAATGGCAATAGTGGAAAGTATGCAATGTATCTGATACAAAATGGTTATAAAGAGAAATGACTGATACAAACACGGTTGTAAAATGCATTAAACAAATCCGATACAAATCGGAAGTAAGGAGTGTTGAACAAATCTGCTGTGAATTGGTTGTAGAGTGTATGCTACCAGCCACCCATCCCCCCAGGCTTATCAAGTGCAGACAAGGCAGCAGGTGATTTCAATTACCACCTCAATCTGCCAAAGAGCCCATACAAAGAATATATGCTAATCTCCAAATGAATGAGGCAACAAGCATGGACACAAATATGAATATACAAATAAATAGTTTGTTTGGCAGGAGGAAGTTACAAATGTACCAAGCTTGTAACTAAGATGTTAGAACATGAGCAACAATAACTCAGAGGCAGATTTTTACAAAAGAAATGCAGGATAGGAAGCATAACGAATTTGCAAGATTGCACATGATACAAAAGGTTTGAATACAACCTGCGACACTAAGCGGGAACCGCCGTCGAAGACCATGAACGGAGAAGCCGCAATGCACTTGCGATGTCGAATGCGATTGAATGCGTAGACTCACGAACATGAGGTGAGCTGGGAAGAGTCGGCCCAGTGACGTGTAGTACTGCACACTGAACCGACAAAGAGCATGTGTGAGTGGGTTGCTTAAATACCCTCAGGGCTCCTCCCATAAACTCAGGCCACCATACTGGCCTTCTTATATATATATATATATATATATATATATATTTTTTTTTTTTACTTTGAAGCTCCAAGAGCTTGAATCTCTGATAACCTTCTGCCTAAAGTTCTTGCAATTGATACTGCCTTATAAGTGATGGCCTGAACCAAACACTGCTCTGTTGGAACGAACGGTTGAACTGATATGAGAACCAGCAACTCCAATATATCTTTTCCTTGGAGACCTACTCTCCAAAAACTCAAAAGTTGTACAAACTGAAGGATTCTTGGCCCATTTAAATGTGTTATTGCCGATATAGCCGACTCTCGTGAGCTATGTGAGGATAGGTTAAGGCCTGGAGGAAGTAAAGAACAGCTGGCACTGAAAGGGCAGTAGGATGAATGTCTCGCTCTACCAAGAAAAAGCAAACTTGTTCCAGAATTAGGCCTAGATGTTGCAAGTAGAAGGTTTTCTCGCACACAACAAAGTAGAGATCACTCTGTAGTGAAACTGGAGCAACCGAGTTGCCCACCCTCCCTCTTTAGTACCCCTGCTTGCAGCCCCAGTCTGCATAGGTTATGGAGGGGCAATGTCTTCTGTATCCTGAAATGAATGGCCAGGGAAAACCGAAGGCCTCCTGGTCAATATGGAGGACTGGCTATGACAACTATGTTCTATGTTGGCAGTCTCAAGAGGAATCTCATTTACAGGAAATGTTGGGGAAAAATATATAGGTTAGATTAGAGCAGGGGTGGCAAACTCAAATTCATCGGGGGCCGCATTAGCAGTATGGTTACCCTCAAAGGGCCGGGTGCACGGTGAGGGGTGCAGAGTTCTGTGGGGTGGGTGCAGAGTGCATAGTGAGGGGTGCAGGGTGCTGTGGGGTGGATGCAGGGTGCACAGTGAGGGGTGCATAGTTCTGTGGGGTGGGTGCATAGTGAGAGGTGTAGGGTGCACAGTGAGGGGTGCAGGGTGCTGTGGGGTGGGTGCAGGGTGCATGGTGAGGGGTTCAGGGTGCACAGTGAAGGGTGCTGTGGGGTGGGGGCAGGGTGCTGTAGGGTGGCTGCAGGGTGCATAGTGAGGGGTGCAGGGTGCACAGTGAGGGGTGCTGTTATGTGCATAGTTATGTGGGGTGGGTGCATAGTGAGGGGTGCAGGGTGCTGTGGGGTGGGTGCAGGGTGCATAGTGAGGGGTGCAGGGTGCACAGTAAGGGGTGCAGGGTGCTGTTGGGGCAGGGTGCACAGTGAGGGGTGCAGGGTGCACAGTGAGAGGTGTAGGGTGGCTGCAGGGTGCATAGTGAGGGGTGCAGGGGGGTGTATGGTGGCTGCAGGGTGCATAGTGAGGGGTGCAGGGTGCTGTGGGGTGGCTGCAGGGTGCATAGTGAGGGGTGCAGGGGGGTGTAGGGTGGCTGCAGGGTGCATAGTGAGGGGTGCAGGGTGCTGTGGGGTGGCTGCAGGGTGCATAGTGAGGGGTGCAGGGGGGGTGTAGGGTGGCTGCAGGGTGCATAGTGAGGGGTGCAGGGTGCTGTGGGGTGGCTGCAGGGAGCATAGTGAGGGGTGCAGGGGGTGTAGGGTGGCTGCAGGGTGCATAGTGAGGGGTGCTGTGGGGTGGCTGCAGGGTGCATAGTGAGGGGTGCAGGGTGCATAGTGAGGGGTGCAGGGTGAGGTGGAGTAGGTCAGTATAGGTTGAGGGGTGCAGGGCAGATGGAAGGCACAGGTTCAGGAGAGGAGCAGAGGACAGTGTCAGAGGGGAACCCAGACAGCCTGGCAGGGTTAGAGGGACCGAGCAGGGAGGGGGAAGCTGGTACTCACAATTTGGGCAGCCAATCTCTTCCTGCAGCACATCCACTTGAGGGGGGAGAGAGGGGGGGGTGAGACGGCATTGCGAGGGAAGGACCCGGGACACACCGGAGGGATTCACAAAGCTAGCCATCCTCTGCACTTGCGGCTGCTGCGAGATCCACTGCGCTGAGCTGGGCACCGGAGCCACAGGACGCAGCCCGCTGGATGGGGGAAAAAAACGTTCCCAAAAACTGCAATTTCTGCCACCAAAAAGCCAGCATCGCTGGCTGGAAAACACTGGGGAGGCGGGGTGTAGACGGGGCGGTGGTGGAGGCGGAGACAGGGTAGAGGAGGAGGCGGGCACCAGAGCGGCATTGTGGCTGCAGAAAGAGTGGAGGTGGAGACGGGGTGGAGTAGGAGGCGGGCACCAGAGCGGCAGCCGGAACCATAATATAGGTACACCTAATAGCTTTAGTGTAGAGCGGCGTTGGAGGCGGAGCCTAAGACGCAGCAATGGAGGCGGGACGGAGGCAGAGACAGAGTGGCACGGAGTAAGGGGAATATGTGCCGCGCGGCTCGCTCGCTAAAATCCTGGCAAAATGAGGTGGCTGAGGGAATAACAGTAACACTGTTATTATAAGTGTTCGATCCTGTTTCCTCCCTTGTAGAATTCTTTAAATTTAAATTTGCACAGGTGCTCATGCACCCCAGGAATCATCTGTATGCATTATGACGTTGTGCCCAGATGACTGAGGCACTGAGAAACCCTCAAACAAGCGGAAGTATACTTCCTCAGAATCCTGTTCCTGACTGTCACCACTTCCTCTGATGGAAATAAGAGGAACTAGAGCACCCCCAGTGTACACTAACCGTTAGGATGGAGACAGTTGGTTTTGCTTTCCCTCTAAGGTGTGAGGATAGGATAGGCATCCTGACAATCCAGCAACAGCATCCAGCCATGTGGTTGTACTGTTTAACCACTTCCCGCCCGGCCAATAGCCGATTTACGGCCGGGAAGTGGTTATGAAATCGTGACTGGACGTTCTCAAACGCGGCGATCGGTGATGCGGGGTATCAGTCTGACACCCTGCACCTCCGATCTCGGTAACGAGTCTCCGGCGGAGCCTCATTACCACGTGATCAGCCGTGTCCAATCACGGCTGATCACGATGTAAACAGGAACAGCCGCCGATGGCTCTTCCTCACTCGCGTCTGACAGACGCGAGTACAGGAGAGCCCATCAGCGGCTCTCCTGACAGGGGGGGGTTCGCGCTGATTGTTTATCAGCGCAGCCCCCCCTCGGATCGCCACACGGACCACCAGGGAGTGCCCACACTAGACCACCAGGGAACTTAAAAAAAAAAAAAAAAAGGGAAAAAAAAGGACAAAAAAAAAGGACAAAAAAAAAAGTCAGCAAGAAAAAAAAAGGGGCAGTAAAAAAAAAATGATGCCAATCAGTGCCCACACATGGGCACTGATTGGCAACATTGATCCATCAGTGCCACCCCTCAGTGATCATCAGTGCCACCCCAGTGTCTGTCAGTGCCACCCCACAGTGCCAATCCATGCCCAGTGCCCACCTATCAGTGCTCACCTGTGCCACCTATCAGTGCCCACCTGTGCCACCTATCAGTGCCCACCTGTGCCGCCTATGAGTGCCCACCTGTGCCGCCTATGAGTGCCCAGTGCTGCCTATGAGTGCCCATCAGTGCCGCCCATGAGTGCCCATCAGTGCCGCCCATGAGTGCCCATCAGTGCCGCCCATGAGTGCCCATCAGTGCCCCATACCAGCGCCGCCTATCAGTGCCCATCAGTGCTACCTAATCGGTGCCCATCAGAACTACCTCATCGGTGCCCATCAGAACTACCTCATCGGTGCCCATCAGTGCCACCATATCAGTGCCCGTAATTGAAAGAGAAAACATACTCATTTACAAAAAAATTAACAGACAAAAATAAAAACTTTATTTTTTTTTCAAAATCTTCGCTCTATTTTTAGTTGTTGCGCAAAAAAAAAAAAATCGCAGAGGTGATCAAATACCACCAAAAGAAAGCTCTATTTGTGGGGAAAAAAGGACGCCAATTTTGTTTGGGTGCAGTGTAGCATGACCGCGCAATTGTCATTCAAATTGCGACAGTGCTGAAAGCTGAAAATTGGCTTGGGCGGGAAGGTGCGTAAGTGCCTGGTATGGAAGTGGTTAATGGACTTCATCTTAAAGATCTCAAAGAGGGCCCAGAAGGGTTTGACCTCTTCCGATCTGCTACTGGACACCAGCCAACATCCCCCTGCAAACTCCAAACAGGATTGTATAGGTAACCTGCAATCCCTTGATTCTGAAGTGTATTGTAAGCATTGTAGCAGCACACCTGTTGTGGTGGACTTTGCATATCTGTGGAAGAGAAATGGTCTGGAGGAGGAGCAGTGAGGAATTTTCTGACCATGAGTGCCTGATACCTTCATCCAAGGACCTGTACCACATGCTGTCCAGAAACACGTAAAGTGTGCCCTCTAGGTCTTACCTCAAGGCTCCATTTCCACTATTGCAACCCCAAAGTCACGTGATCTTGCTGCGATTTTTTTATTTTTTTGCTGCAATTTTGATGTGACTGGAAACAATGCCTGTGTAAGTCGCATCAAAGTGGGACCAAAGTAGTGCAGGGACTATTTTGAAGTCGCTACCACTTGAAGTCGCACAGATATAAATGATACTCATTGGAAATCATGGGGAACGGCCTGTCATGTGACCTTCCAGTCTCAAGTCGCACTAAAGGAAACTGAGCCCTAGAGTCTGGGCATGCACTTGTGTGACTTATTTTTCCCAGAAGTCTGTCATGCGACCTTCCAGGCTCAAGTCGCACTAAAGGAAACTGAGCCCTAGAGTCTGGGCATGCACTTTTGTAACTGATTTTTTTCCAGAAGTCTGCACTAAGATACAAGTCAGACTTTTTTTTTATTTTTTGCACCCACTGCTACAAAAATGTAATTTTTGGCAAGATACTCCCAAAAGGAAATCATGCCTAAAGCGATGCAGACCCTGTCACTCTCCTCAGAGTCCTGCAGGTGCAGCAGCTGGTTGATAATTATTAAACCATTAGACTCGCCCAACACATGGGCTGGTTATTGCTGGTCTGCTGGCACCTGCAGATGCTACAGTATGTAAGAGCAGGTTGAACCTTAGCTTGTTCAGGGTATACAGTTTTGACAGCCTGTTTATATGAGCATTTTTCTCCAACTCCTTCCAATCTTTCCCACTTTTGTTTCTAGGAAGCAGTACTCAGCCCAGGGTCTCAACCATATGGCCTCCCTAGCCACCAAAGTGGCAGGATGCTTTTCCAGTGGTTTAAAAAGCAACTATGTGGGACTTCCTGGTCAGCCTCCATATCCTGAGTAGCAGACTGCTGTATCTGTAATTAATGTAGCAAGGACCCAGGCCACCTTCAGTCTAATGAGAACCACCAGAGCCACGAGTTGCTGACATCCCTTCACATAGAGAGGGTCATAAAGGTATAATGGGTGCAGTGCAAAGTAGATTCATGGGTGACAGACACCTAGGGTGTGCCACCTGTCCAGGATTCACCAGGACAATTTGGGCTTTGAATTATATGTCAGGGCCTCAGTCTGCAAAGTGATTCCATCTCTCCTCAACAGAACTCTGGAAGAGAGGATTAGGGCCAGGACACCCCAGGCAGCCGCAACACCAACCCGGCAGACTCTAAGACTTTTACAGAGGGACAGCCAGGCAGGTAAAAGCATCCAGCAAGATGCCACATCTGCACTGATAGGAACGCTGTCTCCTATGGCAACAGTCTACAACAGTTTACAATAGAAGTGTAACAGTAGCTTCAGGTAATTAAGGTGAGTTCAAAACAGAATCTTGTGCCACTCTTATCAAAAATAAAGACATTTGGCATTATCTGTTAGCTGCATACTCATCCAGGCAGTGTCTACTGTCCAGCTTCCTGGGCATAGGTACTGTGCCATAGGCCCTGCAGGACTCTTGCTGGGGCATCGGCTCTGGGGAAGAGGAGCGAAGACGTCTTCCTTGGAAATGTTCTCCTGAGTGGGGGCGCCATCCAGGCTATGCTCCCCTGAAGAACGTCTGCGTTGCCTTGGCCCGCCTCTTTTGAGAGCGCGGGCATGCGGGGCTGAAGCAAATCTGCACAAGAGGGCACTCTTTTTCTGAAAACTTACCTATACCTATAACTTATACAGTGGTCCCCACCCTAGTTGATGAGGGTCTTTGTATTATGAGCAGTAACTGACTCTTGATCTGTGGAGAAATGGGACGGCCAGCTGAGGTAAGGATAGCTGAAAAGCGACAGAAGGAGCAGGAGTAGACATAGGCGAAAGGATTCTACTTTCCTTCCTGATTTATCTACATATACCTACATCTGTATAAACACCTATACACACACACACACATATATATATATACATATCTACCTGCAGAGGGTCAGTCTGGCGCGGGTTAAGAAGGGGTTAACTGAATAGGGTAGGAACTACCCTTTCAGACCTGATTGTCAGCTGAGCTGAAACTGTCAGAGATGAGTTGTGTGTATGGAGAGAGAGAGAGACACAGACAGCAGCATGATGTGTGAAGCCCCGTACACACGGCCGAGGTTGTCGGCAAAAACCAGCGAGAACCTCGCTGGGAGCCGCATTCTGCCGAGAACCTCGGCCGTGTGTACGCTCTCGGCGAGCCCCGCCCATCAGGAAACCCGTCGAGCAAATAGAGAACAGGTTCTCTATTTGCTCGACGGCCCGTCGGGATGAATGGCTGGTTGCCTTTAACGACGGGCGGGTCGCCGATTCTGACGGCCGGCAGAGAACCTCGACGGGCGGAATGATGTGTTCCGCCCGTCAAGGTTCTCTGCCGTGTGTACGGGGCCTGAGAGGATCCATTGTTGGATTGTGTACCTACTGGGGTAAGCAAAACCATATCAGAGACTGTAGCTCTGGCTATAGCTGTGTACTTTGTCTATATATCAATCTGTTGGCTAAAGAGACTGAACCTTTCCTATCTCGGTACCTGTGTTAGAAGATAAGTTTCTTCTGTTTGTTTTGCTGAAGCAGAGAATAAGAAAGGTAATGAAAGACAAAAGAGGGAGATATAGGTAAAAGGTACAGGCGACCCTGTATGGCACAAGAGGCCAAGAGAGATAGCTGGCCCCTCTATATTCCACAAGAGTTGCAGTTATCAATTTTAAAAGCAGATTTCGTTCCTAAAGAGGAAACACTGCAGGGGCCCCAATAAGACCCACAGAAGGGGCTCCCAGACTATAGCACGTTTAGCAGCCTGAGCGCTGGGACTTCGCACTGGGAGAGGCTCAACCCAGACGGCTACTGCACTGAGGCAGAGGGGGGACATAGTACTGCTTACTCTTTACTGGTGCGTGAAGTATGAGGGAAAAAAATAAGTATGGGGTGGCTGCTAACCATGCCTTTATTTATGCTATTCACTGGTCCTGAGGGAGTGGTCAAGAGGCGGAGCTATATCACTAGTATGCTGCGTATGTATGTAGTATGTTGGCGTCAGGAAACCTAATATAGGGATTTCTAGTCTTAGGCCTCGTACACACGAGGCAATCTATTTGTTCAAATCGGTCGGACCGACCGATTTGAACAAATCTGTCTGATAGGATTTTGGTTTGCTCGCGTGTACACACGAGCAAACCAAAATCCCCGCCAGCAGACGGCGTGCTGACGTGTCGGTGACGTGGCGGTGACGTTGACGCCGCCACGTCACCGCACCAGGAAGTAAAACACTTCCGCGCATGCGCCGAATCCATTCGGCGGCGGTGCGGGACGACATGTCTGCTGGTAAGTGTACTAACCAGCAGACATGTCGGGCGGACGGATTCCCACCCGATAGATTTCAAAGCATGCTTTGAAATCTGTCGGGTGGCCAAATCCGTCGGCTCGGCCGTACACACGAATCTGTCTGCTGGGACGGTCTAGCAGACCGTTTCCAGCAGACAGATTTGATCGTGTGTACGAGGCCTTAGAGCGGTACCTGATGGACACATTATTCCAAACTACAACCTCGGGGCTAATTCCTACATACTTGGATTTTTGGAAAGGTGCTAGTTCACAACAGATGCAGTTCCATGCACTTTTTTTGCACTAAAAATGCATGCAGTGGTTTCCATATATTCCAATGGCTCTAGTTCACACCAGTGCAGTCAGTTCCAGGTCAGTTTCCGGTGCAGAAACTGACTGGAACTGACTGCATTGGTGTGAACTAGAGCCATTGGAATACATGGAAAACACTGTGCATGCATTTTTAATGCAGAAAAAAATGCAGGGAACTGCATCTGTTGTGAACTGGCCCACAAAGTAGAAGCTCAGAGAGAAAAGGGGGATCGCATCTTGACCATCATCCTCTCTGTGGACATTAATAGGATCTTGATCTCCAGGTGCATCTTAAATCACCATTTTTAATCACCATCATCAGTGGCGGAATTATAGGGGTCGCTGAGTGTGCCATGGCGACCGGGCCCCTTGCTGTATACAGTGCTTTGAGGGGAGAAACAAAGACGAGCTCCCGTTCCCAGGCCGAGCTGTAATCGGCTCTGTGCGGGGAGCTCGTCACATTCATTACAATGTGAAAGCACTGTGTGTGCTCTTTGTGTCCCCCTACAGTGCAGTACCCGGCAGGAAGAGGTAGGACGTTTTTATCTACTGTGTGTGTTTATATGTGTGTGTGTGTTTATGTGTGTGTTCATATGTATGTGTGTGTGCGTGTGTGTGTTCATATGTGTGTGTGTTCATGTGCATATGTATGCGAGTGTGCATGCCATATGTGTATGTGAGTGTGCATGTATGTGTTAGTGGTGGTGCGTCCATAAGAGCGCAGGGCATCGCCCCCCTCTCTCCACCCACCCCCTGGCTGTGTTTGATGGCACAGTGGCTGCATTTGACGGGCACAGTTGGTGCGTTTGACGGGCACAGTGGCTGCGTTTTACGGGAACAGTGGCTGCGTTTTACGGGCACAGTGACTGCGTTTGACGGCACAGTGACTGCGTTTGACGGCACAGTGACTGCGTTTGACGGCACAGTGGGTGCTTTTGACGGGCACAGTGGGTGCGTTTGACGGGCACAGTGGGTGCGTTTGATGGGCACAGTGGCTGCGTTTTAAGGGGCACAGTGAGACTGCAATTTTTTTTTTAGGAATTTTTCAGTTTGCTTGCGCCCCCCCAAAAATGTTGAGCACTAGCCACCACTGGTTTATATGTGTGTGCATAGGTGCATTTATATATATATATGTATATAAACAGTGTATGTGTATGTATGGCCGCGTACACACGACCAAATCTATCTGCTGGAAACGGTCTGCCAGACCGTTTCAGCAGACAGATTTGATGGTCTGTAGGGGCGAGCCGACGGATTTTGCCAGCAGACAGATTTTAAAGCCTGCTTTAAAATCTGTCTGCTGGGAACCCGTCCGTCCGATATGTCTGCTGGTTAGTACACTAACCAGCAGACATATCTGCCCGCACATGCGTCGAATGGATTCGACGCATGCGCGGAAGTGTTTTACTTCCTGGTGCGGTGACGTGGCGGTGTCAACGTCATCGCCACGTCACCGCGCTGTCTGCCGGCAGGGATTTTGGTTTGATCATGTGTACAGCGATCAAACCAAAACAGCCCAGCAGACAAATCTGATTAAATCGGTCTGTCAGACCGATTTGAACAGATTTATTTAATGGTGTGTACGGGGCCTATGTGTGTTTACATGACCCCCTATATGTGTACAATCAGAACCGATTTTTTAATTTTTTTGCTTGTTCATAGTACTAGCAAAAAAATGCTGTTCCACTGAAAAGCAATCCATGCTCAGATTGCTTTTCAGAGGCATTTGACAGCTGGTAAAGAGGCAATGTCTTGCCTCCTGACTGCCTGTTTTAACCCCTTAAATGCATCATCACTAAGCTGCAATGCACACAGTTGCAGGGTGGTTGCAGTGCAGCCCCATTCACCTAGGGCAGTAATGGTGAACCTCGGCACCCCAGATGTTCTGGAACTACATTTCCCATGATGTTCATGCACTTTGCAGTGCAGTTGACCATCATGGGAAATGTAGTTCCAAAACATCTGGGTTGCCAAGGTTCACCTTCACTGACCTAAGAGTATACTTCAAGGGTGCCCTGGCTGGAAAAATATTGAGAAACACTGGCATAGAGGAACCAATCTCTCCATTTTCCTCCTGCAGCCGCTGAATACCTGCGGGAGGGAGAGGAGAAGAAGCAGGTGGAATGGAGAAATTAGCTCCTTTATATGCAGCCAACCACTAGCGACCGGGTCCTGTTGTTCCGCCACCGTGCTCGGAGAAAAGAGCCCTGTCCGGGGGGTCAGGGGGGCCCTTATGGTTTCTTGCATGGGGGCCCTGAAGGTTCTAGTTACGCCACTGACCATCATCATAGAGCATCACACTCCCACTGAGAAAGAAAGATCAGCTTTCATCAGTACGCTCTGAACATGGTCTGAGATGCTCAATCGATTTCCCTGAGAGCCGGTTCACACTGGGGCAACACGACTTCCAGCGCGACTTTCACAGGCAACTTGCAGACGACTTGTGCGCGAACAGCAGCACGACTTACAACGCGACTCAAGTTGCCTCCAGGACAGGGGACTTTTCAGTGGCCAATCAAATAATAATCTGCTCTGTGGGAGGGAGGGCTTTGTCCTTAAAAACTATTTTCACTTCCTGGAAAGTCGCTTCAGTCAAGATAGTGATCCGACTTTGGAGGCGGCTTCCATTGAAATCAATGGATACAGGTCGCCTAGAAGTCGGATTAAAGTAGTACAGGAACCTTTTCTGAAGTCGGAGCGACTTCAGTAGTGTACATTAAGACAGCTCCCATTCACTTTCATTGAATTTCTAATGTTGTGCGACTTGGGGTGACTTCAAGACGGATCCCAAGTCGCCCCTGTGTGAACCGGCTCTGAAGTTTCTACTAGGGTGTGGCTCTTAATTCAACACCAATCACTTTATGAGTACCGTAACATATAATTTGATCATTACCTTGAAAAATTCCATCTTATAATATAATTTACCTAGATATACTTCCTTATTTGTGTGCTAGATTTGCCACTTATTGTATCATAATCCCATAAGGAATATCTAATCCCAATCCAGGCTGTATTATAACAGCCTGTAGATCAGGGGTGTCAAACTCAATTTCATTGTGGGCCGCATCATCATTATGATTGCCCTCAAAAGGGCCTTGTATCTGCGCATCCCCTCCCCTTATATTAGATGTCAGGAGCCCCCCCACCATCAGAAGTGGAGTCCCCCACTCTCCCTTACATCACAGTGCACCCCCCTTTCCTTATGCTGCTGCTGGGAAGAAGCTGGATGCATTGCTTAAAAGCAGAAAGTAAGGGTCTTGAAGAAGGACCAGAGGAGGGCTGGAGCTCTCCTGCAGCTGCAGGAGAGGTGCGAGGGCCAAATGAAATGGCTTGGAGGGCTGGATTTGGCCCGTGGGCCTTGGTTTGACACCTGTGCTGTAGATAAACTCAACCCCTTTATTCTGCTGAAGAAGAAGCAAAGGGGACAGTCTAAAAAATGCGTACCTAGTCATCAGCTAGGCTAGTTAGATTATGGGTTCTCTGTACTTTGGTTGTAATAACTACGAGTGGACAGTAAATTATCCAATTTATCCTATAGGTATACAATTTTACCCGTATACAGTAAATCGTGGTTTTAGTTGTGGAATCGAAATTCTATGTATCTATGTCAGGGGTCTCAAACTCAAATTACCTGAGGGCCGCAAGACAAGTTTTCATATCCCATGGGGGGCCACATGCAAACTTTCAAACTTCAAAAACAGTACTGGTGTCAGCGAACGTATTATTAACCCCCAGCTCTGTGTCAGCGGACGCATTATTAACCCCCAGCACTGGTGTCAGCGGACACATTATTAACCCCCAGCACTGGTGTCAGCGGACACATTATTAACCCCCAGCACTGGTGTCAGCGGACACATTATTAACCCCCAGCACTGGTGTCAGCAGACACATTATTAACCCCCAGCACTGGTGTCAGCGGACACATTATTAACCCCCAGCACTGGTATCAGCAGACACATTATTAACCCCCAGCACTGGTGTCAGCGGACACATTATTAACCCCCAGCACTGATGTCAGCGGACACATTATTAACCCCCAACACTGGTGTCAGCGGACACATTATTAACCCCCAGCACTGGTATCAGCAGACACATTATTAACCCCCAGCACTGGTGTCAGCGGACACATTATTAACCCCCAGCACTGATGTCAGCGGACACATTATTAAACCCTAGTATTGGTGTCAGCAAACGCATTATTAACCCTGACCACTGCACTGCACACGGACCACTGCACACGGACCACTACATATGGACCACTGCACACGGACCACTGCACACGGACCACTGCACACGGACCACTGCACACGGACCACTGCACTGCACACGGACCACTACACACGGACCACTACACATGGACCACTGCACACGGACCACTGCACACGGACCACTACACACGGACCACTACACACGGACCACTACACATGGACCACTGCACACGGACCACTGCACACGGACCACTACATATGGACCACTGCACACGGACCACTGCACACGGACCACTGCACTGCACACGGACCACTGCACTGCACACGGACCACTGCACACTGCCGACAGACCACTACACTGCACACTGCCGACAGACCACTACACTGCACACTGCCGACAGACCACTACACTGCACACTGCCGACAGACCACTACACTGCACACTGCCGACAGACCACTACACTGCCAACAGACCACTACACTGCCGACAGACCACTACACTACACACTGACCACTCACCATCATGGCACAGCACATCAAGGCTCAGAGCCCAGCAAATTAGGGCACAGAACATCAGGGCACAGCACATCAGGGCACAGCACATCAGGGTACAGCACCTCAAGGCACAGAGCCCAGCAAATAAGGGCACATGGCACAGCACATCAGGGCACAGCACATCAGGGTACAGGGCACAGCACATCAGGGTACAGGGCACAGCGCACATCAGGGTACAGGGCACAGCGCACATGAGGGCACAGGGCACAGCACATCAGGCACAGCACATCAGGGTACAGGGCACAGCACACCAGAGCACAACAGGGTACAGGGCACATCAGAGCACAACACATAGGGGTACAGCACAACAGGCCACATCAGGGTACAGAGCACGGCACATCAGGACAGGATCTGAGTTGTTGAGCGGGGGGGTTCGCGGATCAAAGTTGTTGAGCGGGGGTCCACGGCTTGGAGTTGTAGAGCGGGGATTTAGCGCGAATCATGGGGATTTAGCGCGAATCGCAGGGATTTATCGCCGTGTTCGCGGGGGCCTGCGGGCCATTTATTACCGGTCCGCGGGCCGTAAATGGCCCGTGGGCCGGTACTTTGAGACCCTTGATCTAGTCTCTTAAGCTCCTGTTGCCTGTCATCTCCCTATGGCGGATGAAGGCAAGCGTTCATTTGAAGTCCATTGCAAACACTGAGAGCACTGTAACACAGTGTCCTAAATGGCTCTTGGTCTCTAGCCAACCACCTGGCTACATGTGTTTGGGGAAGTAAGTGCCAGAAGTTGCCGTAAGGGCTGGGACTGCTCATATAAAGTGCCAGGTTATTTGCAAATTTCTCTGCACTAGCAAGGGAGACCTGGGCATATTCTTAGCAGCCCCTTTGGGGGTAAGAGCTACAGGTGTCATATCAGAGTTGGAGCTCATATACACAGACTTCAAATGCTGAATCACTGCTGAGATCTCTTGGAGCTCTATAATGGGGTCAGAGCCAGAATGCAGAGTCAGACATGGCCAGACATAAGCTGCTGTGTACATTAGATGACAACACTTTTGTAGCCTATGGGCCAGATTCAGGTAGAGTTAGGCTGGAGTATCAGTGATACTCCAGCCTAACTCTAACTTTGAGCCGGCGTTTCTGTTTTCTGTAAGCAGAAAACAAGAAACGCCAGGTTGGAGTTCCTATACGCGCGGCGTAATTGTATTTTGGCGTCGTATCGAAACTGCAATTTTAAAAATGGCGCTCGGGGCGTTTCCGCTGATTAACGCTGAGAATATGTTAATCAGCGAGAATCGGCAATTCACGATTGTATTCGGACCCGACGCAGTGACTTTACGACGTTTCCGTAAGCGATACGCGGCGTAAAGAAAAACATGCCCCCTAGGTGGAGTATCCTATGTTAAGTATGGCCGCCATGATCGCGTCGAATTTAAAAATGTTCGCGTCGCTTGCGTAAAACGTCCGTGAATGGGGATTGACGTCATTGACGTTAACTGACAGAATTTGGAGCATGCGCACTGACAGTCGACGCATGCGCAGTACGTTCGCCGCGGGATCGCGCCTAGTTTTTTATAATATAAACGCCCCCTACCCGCCCAATTTGAATTCCGCCGGCTCATTTTCGCTACGCCGCCGCAACTTTAGGAGCAAGTGCTTTGTAAATAACAGTACTTGCTCCTAAAGTTTTGGCGGAGTAACGTAAATGACTAACGTTACTCCGAAATAAAGGACCGCTGTCCTACCTGAATCTGGCCCTAAGTGACTTACTTTACTCCTTCTGCCCTGTGTGTTGGAGCTCTCAGCGACACTTGAAATAGGAATGTGCATTAGGGGCCTGAAGTGAACTCTAGCCTGTAGTCAAGCATCTGAAGTCCACTTTTAAAATTCTTGCATTAATGTCATCCTCATAGAGCCATTGTATTCTACGTCCTGATGCAAAGCAGTGTTTTAGTATCGTTTAGAAAAAAAAATGAAGTGCAGCCAAATAACAGAAGTTGAAATATTTTGTTTTGGTACATACAATATGTTCTAGAGATGCAGCCAGTTCTAGTTTCTGTTCCTGCCATAGACATTTATTCAGAATCCAGCCAGAGATGTGTAGTTGGTGTGTACCTCCGTAAACAGAGCATGCTTAAAATCTATACTTGTATACCAGAATCAGGAATAGAAAAGCAGCCTGGCATTTAAAAGCACAATGGTCTACATCTGTGTGCCTCCATTAACCTGGTAAGGCTCATTTTATAAGCACAAATGTAAAGCTTTATACAGTAAATGTAAGTGACTGACATAAACAAATATTAAAACCTTTAGATATTTACATTTCAATGTATCCAGAAAATATCTACCTCTAAGGCCGCGTACACACCACTAAATAAATACGATCAAATCGGTCACCGCCGGACACGCGCGCTCGTTCGTTACAGAGCGGGGACCGGGAGCTATGTGTGTAAACATATAGCTCTCGGTCCTGTCAGCGGGGGAAACGCTGATCTCCTGTTCATACAACAGAAGATCAGTGATTCCCCCTAGTGAGGCCACCCCCCCCCCCCCCATACAATCAGAACACACCAGGAACACACTTAACCCCTTCCCTGCCCCCTAGTGTTAACCCCTTCACTGCCAATTGCATTTTTATAGTAATCCAATGCATTTTTATAGCATTGATCGCTATAAAAATGCCAATGGTCCCAAAAATTTGTCAAAATTGTCTGATGTGTCCGCCATAATATCGCAGTACCGAAAAAAAACGCTGATCGCCGCCATTACTAGTAAAAAAAAAATATTAATAAAAATGCCATAAAACTACCCCCTTTTTTGTAAACGCTATAAATTTTGCGCAAACCAATCAATAAACGCTAATTGCGATTTTTTTTTTTACGAAAAATATGTAGAAGAATACGTATTGGCCTAAACTGAGGAAAAAAAATGTTTTTTTAGATATTTTTTGGGGGATATTTATTATAGCAAAATGTAAAAAATATTGCATTTTTTCAAAATAGTGGCTCTATTTTTGTTTATAGCGCAAAAAATAAAAACCGCAGAGATGATCAAATACCACCAAAAGAAAGCTCTATTTGTGGGAAAAAAAGGACGCCAATTTTGTTTGGAAGCCACATCGCACGACCACGCAATTGTCAGTTAAAGCGACGCAGTGCCGAATCACAAAAAGTGCTCTGGTCAGGAAGGGGGTAAATCCTTCCGGGGCTGAAGTGGTTAAATTTGTCTGCTGGAAAAACCTGTCTGTCCGTCCGTACACACGATCGAATTTGTCTGCTGAAACGGTCCGTCGGACCATTTCTAGCAGATAAATTTGATTGTGTGTACGCGGCCTTACAAGTTGCTCCTGATCTTTAGAATAACTGTAATATTATTATACAGTTTGACTGGTGTAGTTCCAACACGATTCTTACGTGGCTCTTGGTGTAATCTGTGTATTTCTTTCAGATTTGTGCAGTATTCCAGTGTAAAACTTTGACCCTGAGCAAGGGCTTTCTGTGATAAAGACTGGTCACTGCTGCTTTCTCGCCTTGTGCAGGGTGACTGGTCTTGTATCCGCCCCCTCCTGTAGTTTTCTGAAGGCAGCCTGCTTTTTGCACTGGCTATGTACTTGTACTATTACATGGTTATAATAGGGGCTTGCAAAAGCATTTGGTGCACAAAAAAAGGATTTATACTGTGTGAATATAGAGGAATATATTTATATGAAAGTTTTTGTGCCCAAAGTTCAGCTTTAAAGTTTACCATAAAGGACTTTTATGTAAATTCAGAATTATTACTTAGATAACTATGTTTTCTCTACATAGTTAGTCTGGTTGAAATAAGTCCATCTAGTTCAACCAAATCAAAGGAAAAATAAAACGATACAATCCTATAAACATGATCCTAAACCCACAGATATTCCAAAAGAAGGCAAAAAATAATCCAGCAAAGCTAGATCCAATTTGCTCCAGCTGGGGAAAAAAAATCCATCCTGATTTCCCAAGAGGCAAATCAGATTTTCCCTGAATCAAGCTTACCTATAAATGTTAGTATCCAGTTACATTATGTACATTTAGGAAAGAATACGGGCCTTTTTTAAAGCAATCTACTGAGCTGGCCTGGTTACCAGCACTTGAGGGAGTCTATTTCACATTTGCACAGCTCTTAGAACATCAATCGCAGCTATTTCCAACTCCTGAAATTCACGGTAAAATCACAGTAAATTTGAGGTAAATTCACACCTCACACAGGACAAAAAATGGAACAAATTCACAGTGCAGCAGTGTGAACTGAGCCTAAAGTGAATAACTCAACACCAAGTTCACTTTATGGACCACCTATGTATTTTTACATGTTGATCATATCTCCCTTTAATCTCCTTTTCTCAAGAGAGAATCAATTCAGTTCCTCTAATAGTTCCCCATATCTTAGCTCCTCTATGCCTCTTATCAGTTTGGTTCTCTGTACTTTCTCCAGTTCCTTAATGACCTTTCTGTGAACTGGTGCCCGAAACGTAACTGCATATTCCAGATGAGGTCTTACTAATGATTTGTACAGGGGCAAAAATATATCTCTCTCTCTGGAGTCCATACCTCTCTTAATACAAAAAAGTTTTTTTCCCTTTAGAAACCGGAGCTTGGCATTGCATGCTATTATTGAGCTTATGATCTACCAGAACACCCAAATCCTTCTCCACCATTGATTCCCCCAGTTGTACTCGCCCTAGTATGTGTGATGCATGCAAATTCATCCAAGTGCATAACTCTACATTTATCAACATAAAACCTAATTTTCCACATAGTTTCCCAATTAAACAGAGCATTGAGGTTGGCTTGTAAGTTGGAGACATCCTGTATGGACGTTATTCCACTGCATAGCATGGTTTCATCTGCAAAGACTGAAATGGTACTTTTAATCCCAGACCCTATATCATTTCTAAATATATTACAAGTAAGGGGGTACACCACTAATAACCTTAAACCATTCAGAGTAAGAATCATTAACCACTACTGTGAATTCTGTCTTTTAGCCAGTTTTCTATCCATTTACAAACTGATCTTTCCAAGCCTGTAAACATTTCCTTACACATTAGCGGTGTGTGGGGAACTGTGTCAAACGCTTTTGCAAAATCCAAGTATACTACGTCCACAGCCACCCCTTTATCTAAGGTTTTACTTACCTCAACTTCTGCCTTTCATGAATCCATGATGTCTTTTGCCCCCGGCTTAGAACAACCTCATGTCTTTTCTTGGTGGCCTGCCCATGGATTCTCTCAGGTTTGGCACTTTCTTGGAACCCGCACATTCCCCTTGTGGGCTTCACTACAAGAGACTCATGAAGCTCCCCCAGTTTTATTTTTTTCGTTATCTCCAATTGCGTCACTGAATATCCCAGATGACGTGACTCTTTTCCATGCCAGAAAACAGCCTTTGAACATACATGCCTACACTCTCCAGGATCCCCTGATACCATATCCTTTATTTACTCCTCTCTTAACTCGACCCCGACTTCCTTATCTTATGTCCCCAAATGAGAGTGGGACCTATTTCCATTGATTTGGCTGATTGGAGCAAGGCCTGGACTAGTGTAGCGAAATGTTCCTTTAACACGGCTATCCTGGAGGCAGCCTACTCCTCCGCTGGTATTGGGTGCCAACCCGTATTGCCATATCAAACCCATCATACAGTGACAGATGTTCCGAGGCTGTGGTCAGCGTGAAGATGAACTTCATATCTGGTGGTCCTGCCCCCGATTAGTGGGATTCTGGTCAAGGGTAATCAGTCTTCTTTTGATTACTCTCTTCCATGTGTCCACCCGCAAAGATGCCAAGTTGGCCTTACTTCATTGTCCAATTCCAGGCCTGTTCTCCTATCAGCAGAAATTAGCCACCTATTTGTTTATCACTGCGAAGCATGCAATAGCAAGGTCCTGGAATAGGCTAGCTGTCTAGTTGGCAGAGGTGAAGAGCATCTTAACGACTCTTACGATAAATGAGAAGATATCTAATATCCTCCCCGACTCCCACACTAAATTCCTTAAGGTGTGGAGCCCGTGGTGGTCCTACTCTCTTCCAACTTTGCATCCGAGCAGCCTAGGCCTCTCTAACTGATCTTCTCTGCCCCCCTGCCTGGGTAAACCTTTATCTTTCCTACTTCCTTTTTCAATTCTGTCTTTCCTTCTTATCTCCTGTTTCCCTCTGCCACCTGGCCTACCCCCTGCTCCTCCCTTTTTTGTGTATGAGTTCAGTCCAAGCTTTGTTTTTCAAAATTTTGAGGAATGCTCCACACCCCAACCCCTGAGCAGTTAAGCTCAGTCATCCTAAGTTGACCCCCAGTCTCGGCCGGAAGGTTATTGTTGTTCGACAGTTCATTCTACAAAACATGTTTTCAATGTGTATCCTTAAAGGGGTTGTAAAGCTTTGTGTTTTTTATGCATTAAGGTGAAAAAACATCTAAAGCTTACAGGCCCCCCCAGCACCCCGTTTGCTTACCTGAGCCCTTGAAAGTCATGTGTCGTAAATGTGCTGGCTTCTCGGTCCAGGCATCTTGGATCTCCATTGGATGATTGACAACAGCGGGAGCCAATGGCTGCGCTGCTATCAATCAAATCAATGACGTGGCACGCCAGGGAGTGAGGCTGAGTGATGCAGTTGGCGGCTATGGCCACCGACCGTATCACGGGAGCGTGCCTGCAAGCTAACCCCCTTGAGAGCGCTTCCCAGAGGGGGGTTAGCTCTCGTGGGGGAGGAGGTAAGTATGACATGTTTGTTATTTTTTTTTTTTTAAAGGAACCTTTACAACCCCTTTAAGTTGTGCTATGATACACGTACTGCTCATATCCCCTGTGTGGAATCATCTTTTTGTATTTTATATATTTGACAGTACTGAAGAATGTATTGGATGAATTTGCTTTCTCTTTGTCCCCAGTCAGCCATTCTAAATTATTTTGTAAAGGGCCAACATGCTCAGACCTGACCTTTTTACTAATAATATATTTTGCAATCTGACATTTTTTTATATTCTTTGTAATATTCAAACTATGATAGTGTTTCTTCATTTTTATATTTTTGAAGCTTGATTTATAGTTTTTTTTACTTTGGTGGTGAGACACATAGGTTTTATTTTTAGCCTTTTAAGCGTATTGCACATGGGTATATATTTTGCAGTGTGTTTGTCACGAATGTCACATCTACCTCAATGTAGGTGGTCAGACACTATAGCTGGCTACTGTGTGCTTCACCTATAGTAGCCCCCTTTCCCTTAAGGCAAGCAGAGTGCCCAGACGCTGATATTTAGCAAATACGTGGGACTGGCTTTAGTTCTTAATGACCCCTGCGATTTCCATGTACATGCGATTTTGGTACAGCAGCATATTTAAATGAAAGGGCTGCTGTGCCCACGCAAACACAGGTCACACCAAGCACATATGTTTGAACCTAGCCTAGAAAATGTCAGGGCGAGGTTTTATTCTGTCACAGTGCTACTTCAGAGCAGAGGGAGGAATTTATTTATCAAGAAGCTCAATTATAATAAATCTGTCTCACTGCTCCTGTTAAGCATTGCCTTGCTGTGTGACTGAACCAATATATGTCCCCCACCGAGTCTACTGTTCTAAGTCAGCTAAGACCTTATCAGTAAGGGGATCAGCAGGAAGCAAGTACTGAGCAAATGTGGCTTCCCAGGGTATCATTACAAACTATGCATAAAAATACATTTCTTTCTCGTACATCACGGGACACAGAGCGGCATATTCATTACTATGTGGGTTATATGGAGTACCTTCAGGTGTGGACACTGGCAATCTCAAACAGGAAGTCCCCTCCCTATATAACCCCCTCCCCTAGAGGGAGTCCCTCAGTTTTTTCGCCAGTGTCTTAGGTGTTGGTCACGGAATAGCTTTGCTCCACATCCTTGGGATTAAGGGCGGGCTAACCGGATCTGTCCAAGGAGCCTCAGTGCCAAAGTGGACAGTACCCGGGCCCCAAGCCGTGGGGTTTTGCCTATAATGCTCCTCTTTGGAGGGCTGGACCCTGGGCCCAGGACTTGGAGTTTGAAAAAACCATAAGTTCCTGTTTGCCAGGGTGCTATATAGGTCCAGGACAGTGGGTACCTTCATAGGACCCCAGGGCCTGAAGGTCTACTACGCTACCCACGGAGATGGGAGAAGATTGGATCAGTTTGCTGGACAAACATCCTGCAGCATGGAGCAGGTAAGGGGGAGCCTGCGGGACTTGGTTCGACAGCAGGCTCTCCGGGGTAACCTAAAAGGGGGGATAGCCTAAGTATGCTCTGCATGGGCAACCTTGTTCACTATGTCTAAAGAGAGACAGGATGACAACTTTTCTCCCCCATCACTAGGTCCCCCTGTCTAAATATGTGTGCTAGCTAAACCTGCTGTTTCTTCCTAGGGCTAGTAAGGATCCCTAGGGGCCTTTGGAGAGTCCTACCTGGCCGGGAGTTTGAATCTGCCGCCTGTTTCTGCGTTCCTGGATCTCCAGCAGCGCGGCTCCTCCATGTTCCTCCTGTTTCCGGCATACGCGCGCGCGCGCGCGCGTGCGCGCGCGCACGTCTTATTGACATTTTTCGCGCCGTTCAGACAGGAGGGCGGGGGGGGGGGCGTGCCTGCGGCGTCATACAGGGGCGCGCCTTTGTGCTGTTATAGACAGCAGGCATGGTCAGTGCTCAGTCTGAGGCTGATTTTCACAGGAGAGGACGCAGAGCGGCAGAACAGTGACTCCCGGTGGCGGAAGAGGGGTAGTACATCTGGACTTTGTTCCAAATACCTTTTTTGTTAAGCCAAGAAATCCCCCTTTTTTGCAGCAGGTTTGGAGGCTGGCAAACTTAGTTTGGGGTCACGGTATGTTGTCAAAAGAAAATATATAATATATTTAAAAAAAAAAAAAAAAAGAGAACATACGGGATCCCATCAGTTTTTGGGCATTAGTAATCTATTGTCCCCTAAACTCTGATTTTGTACTCCTGCCCACTACAGTCTGTTGTGTGGGCGGAGTCCCTCGATTTTGTATTATGGCTTCCAAGGGTTCGGGGTCAAAGGGTACAAAAAAGACCAAAAAACAAAAGGGTTCCCTTTCTGATTCTGATATGCCGATACTTTCCCCGCAACTTATTAACATAAGAAGCGCCTTGGATAAGCCATTAGGGGGATCTGGTGCGGAGGCTGGCCCAGATCAGCCCAGCCCTGTGTTTATCACAGAGGAGATGCTAGCCATATCCCTAGGGGGGCTAGAAGAGAGAATAGCAACATTGATCGCTAGAGCTATTCCTGGTAAAAAACGGGTTAGATCCCCATCACCAGGAGGTGTATCCTCAGATGCTGAGATTCTCTCTCCAGAGGAATTGGAATCACAGGAGGATCAACTAGACCTGAACCAAGAGGGTTCAGGGATTGAGGGATCTGCCTCTGAGGAACCATTTTCAGACTCCCAGACAGAAAGACTGTGGGTACAGTCTTTGACGGACATGGTCCGCTCGGCATTTAGTTTACCATTACCAGAGCCTCAGGTTCCTCCGGTATCCTCTCTGGGCTCTTTGAAAGCTCCGTTAAACAACGCAGTTTTTCCGGTCCATCCTCTCTTGGAGGAATTGATCTTTCGGGATTGGGTACGGCCGGACAGGATTTTTCTGCCACCGAAAAGATTTGCGGTCATTTACCCCATGGAGGAAAAGTTCTCCAAGAGGTGGAGGCTCCCAGTAGTGGATGCAGCCATCTCATGTGTGAATAAATCACTAACTTGCCCGGTGGAAAACATACATATGTTTAAAGATCCAGTTGATAAAAGATTAGAAACACTTTTAAAAGCATCCTTTGCTACGGCAGGAGCAGTGGTGCAGCCAGCGGTGGCTGCAATTGGAGTTTGTCAGGCATTAAAAGACCAGACAAAGGAAATGTTAGGGGACATGCCTACCCAACAAGCAGAAGAGTTTTCTGACATTCCCAGAGCTCTGTGTTTTGCGGTAGATGCTATAAAAGATTCCATCCAGCAGGCCTCTCGTTTATCACTATGTTTGGTGCACATGAGAAGGCTCTTATGGTTGAAGAACTGGGCGGCGGAGCCCCCATGCAAAAAGCTTCTGGCAGGGTTTCCCTTCCATGGAGGACGACTCTTCGGAGAGGATCTGGATAAATATATTCAGACTATTTCAAATGGCAAGAGTACCCTTTTACCGGTCAAAAAGACATTCCGGGCTCCTACATTTAAAAGGGCAGCTCTTTCCTGTCTCGGGGCCCTCAAATTCCAGGCAGTATCGACGGCCGCCTGCACGATCCAACGTTAACAGTAGATCGCAGGGACAGACCCCTGGGGGTAAGAGGCCGTGGTATCGCAAGCCGTCAAAGACAGCCCCTAAGTCTGCCTTATGAAGGGGCGCCCCCACTCTTGCGGGTGGGGGGAAGGCTTTGTTTCTTCTCAGAGGTTTGGGAAGCCAAGATCCCCGACAAATGGGTCCGGGCATCTGTAACCACAGGTTACAGACTGGAGTTTCTAAGGTATCCTCCGCCTCATTTTCAAGAATCAAGGCTACCAAGGGATCCAGCAAGGAAGGCCTCAATGCTGGCAGCTTTGGATCACCTGCTTGGCCAGGACGTAATTATAGAAGTGCCAGCCCAAGAGCAAGGCCTAGGTTTCTATTCCAATCTCTTTGTCATACCAAAGCCCAACGGCGATGTCAGGCCAATCTTGGACCTAAAGAGGTTAAACGGTTACCTAAGGGTTCGTTCCTTCCGGATGGAATCCATCCGGTCAGCAGCCGCCGCGCTTCAGAAGGACGATTTTCTGGCCTCCATAGACATAAAGGATGCTTACCTTCATGTACCAATCTTTCAGTCGCATCAAAGGTTTTTACGCTTCGCGGTGGGGCAGCGACACTTCCAATTCAGGGCGCTCCCCTTCGGGCTGGCCACGGCCCCCCGGGTATTCACGAAGATCCTAGCCCCAATTCTGGCCAATTTAAGGATCCAAGGGGTCACAGTCCTAGCATACTTGGACGACCTTTTAATCATAGATCACTCACGGCCGGGTCTGCAAAAGGCAGTAAACCTCACGGTTCGGTACCTCGAAGAATTCGGCTGGGTCCTGAACCGGGGAAAGTCAGCGTTCCAGCCTACAAAGCAGTTGGAATACCTCGGCATGAGGTTAGACACAGAACATCAAAAGGTGTTCCTGCCCCTTGTAAAGATCGAAGCTATCAAGGGGTTGGTTCAGTTGGTTCTAAACAAGAAAAAACCAACTATTCGCCTGTGTATGCGATTACTAGGCAAGCTAGTGGCCACATTCGAGGCAGTACCATACGCTCAGATCCACACTCGCGTCCTACAGGCAGCCATTCTAGCAGCCTGGGGCAAGAGGGCACATGCCTTAGAGTCCCCTTTGACGCTATCATCAAGGGTCCGACAAAGCCTGGCCTGGTGGTTGAACCCTCAGAATCTTCTAAAGGGAAAATCCTTCAGCCCTGTTGTCTGGAAGGTAGTTACCACAGACGCCAGCCTGGCAGGCTGGGGGGCGGTCTTCGAGGGGTTCTCCCGCCAGGGAACTTGGGTGAAAGCAGAGAGGCAGCTTCCCATCAATATCTTGGAAATCAGAGCTGCCCGCCTAGCCCTTCTGGCTTGGACCTCCAGATTAAAGGGGTTCCCGGTGAGAATCCAGTCAGACAATGCCACGGCGGTGGCATACATAAACCACCAAGGGGGAACCAGGAGCCAGGCCGCTCAGAGGGAGGTGAACTTGATTTTTCAATGGGCAGAGGTTCATGTACCCTGCATTTCAGCGATATTCATTCCCGGAGTGGACAACCTGCAGGCAGACTTCTTAAGTCGCCAGAGTCTGTTGCCAGGGGAGTGGTCTCTGCATTCCCAGGTCTTTCAGACAATCTGCCAGAGGTGGGGAATGCCGGACGTAGATATAATGGCATCCAGGTTCAACAAGAAACTAGACAGGTTCGTGTCGCGAGCAAGGGATCCTATGGCCTGCGGAACCGATGCGTTGGTTTGCCCTTGGCATCAATTCAGACTTCTATATGCATTCCCTCCACTACAGTTACTCCCGCGCCTGTTGCGCAAGATCAGAGTGGAGAACAAGCCAGTCATTCTAGTAGCTCCGGCTTGGCCCCGGAGGACTTGGTACTCACTAGTCCTGAAGATGGCAGTGGGAGACCCTTGGACTCTTCCTCTACAACCAGACCTACTCTCACAAGGCCCGATCCTCCACCCTACATTACAGCGTCTAAATTTGACGGCCTGGAGGCTGAATCCCTGATTCTCAGGGATAGAGGCCTGTCTAGGCAGGTAATTCCTACCCTGATTAGGGCTAGAAAGCCGGTCTCCAGGGTGATTTATTACAGGGTGTGGAGGAACTACGTAGGCTGGTGTGAATCCAAAAGATGGAATTCCCGCAAATATACTATTGATAGGGTGTTAAGTTTTCTCCAGCTAGGAGTGGATAAAGGCCTGGCACTAAGCACAATCAAGGGACAGATCTCAGCTCTGTCAGTGTGGTTTCAGAGGCCGCTGGCCACCCACTCGCTGGTAAAGACCTTCTTACAGGGGGTCTTGCGTATTAATCCTCCTGTCAAGTCACCAATTTGTCCATGGGACTTAAATCTTGTCCTGTCCACTCTACAGAAACAGCCTTTTGAGCCGTTGGCTGAGATTCCTTTACTCTTACTGACAAGAAAGTTGGTTTTCTTGGTCGCCATAGTTTCGGCCAGGAGAGTGTCAGAATTAGCAGCCTTATCGTGTAAGGAACCATATCTCGTTCTGCATAAGGACAGGGCAGTTCTCCGGCCCCATCCTTCCTTTCTACCAAAGGTTATATCCAAATTTCACTTAAACCAGGATTTGGTACTTCCATCCTTCTTTCCAAAACCTACATCTAGAAAGGAAGGGTTGCTGCATACCTTGGATATTGTCCGGGCCATGAAGGCCTATCTTAAAGCTACAGAAAAGATCCGGAAAACAGATATGTTATTCGTTCTACCAGATGGCCCCAAGAAGGGGCAGGCAGCTGCAAAATCCACCATCTCGAGATGGATTAGACAATTAATCATTCAAGCCTACGGGTTGAAGAGGTTGCCTCCTCCGTTGTCGGTAAAGGCCCATTCTACCAGGGCCATGGGCGCCTCTTGGGCAGTACACCATCAGATCTCTATGGCTCAGATATGCAAGGCGGCAACGTGGTCATCAGTCCACACGTTTACAAGGTTTTATCAACTAGACGTGAGAAGAAATGCGGATACTGCCTTTGGTCAGGCAGTACTACAGGCTGCAGTTTGAAATCCTCGGGATCAGAAACACCCTTGGTTATAAAAAAAAAAAAAAAAAAAGTTTTTTTCTTGACTAAGTTAGAATTATTGTTATGATTTGAGTTTATCTCTAAATTGAATCCTTCTTTGGAAGATGTCTCCCTCCCCTCATTAAAGCATTGCTTTCGGACATCCCACATAGTAATGAATATGCCGCTCTGTGTCCCGTGATGTACGAGAAAGAAAAAGGGATTTTTAAATACAGCTTACCTGTAAAATCCTTTTCTTGGAGTACATCACGGGACACAGAGCTCCCACCCCTCTTTTGGGTGACCATTTTGGGAGGCATACTGCTTGCTACAAAACTGAGGGACTCCCTCTAGGGGAGGGGGTTATATAGGGAGGGGACTTCCTGTTTGAGATTGCCAGTGTCCACACCTGAAGGTACTCCATATAACCCACATAGTAATGAATATGCCGCTCTGTGTCCCGTGATGTACTCCAAGAAAAGGATTTTACAGGTAAGCTGTATTTAAAAATCCCTTTATTTTACAACAGTTACAGATAAGTACAATTAGATGATGCAATTTATATGTTCATCTAAAAATATTTAATAAAAAAAAACCAGCCAGCAGATACTCTTTTACTGATCATAATTCTCACTGAAGGGTTTCTGAGAGGAAAGCAATGACAGGGTAAGCCATATAAATATTATATTGTGCTTATGGTGTATGTACATTATACATTGAAATGAGCAATAAAAATTCAATTACTGTCGCAATATTGTTGCAATACTAAAACAGGAAGCACAGTCTGCATAAGTTAGCAAACATAACTTCCTCTACTGTATATACTCATGCACGCTGTACACTAAAACAAGATTTTAAAAAAATGAATGGAGATGGACATTAATTATATTGCTTATATTATTCCTGTGATAGAGTAAAACTGCTCTTTTAAAGTAATGCTGCCCCCACACTGCAAGGGTAAATGTACATTTAGGGCTAGGGAATGGGAAAAGCGGCTCTACTAAACAATTCACTGCTCACCCAGCAGACGACTATCACCTGCGCTCCGGCCCCTTTTTTTGCCATCCGCACATCCGATTTGGGACTTTAGAACATGAATCCACCTTGATCGTTTGGCACTGACCCCGAAGGAGCTGCTGGTTTGATTTGGGCCTGCACTCTACCAATAAACCCCACTAACTTGGCTCAATCCCCTTGGCACAGCTGTTATGCAATACATTACAATGCAATGTAAGACAGTACAAAATACCTGTATTGTCACCCCAGGATCCACTGACTGCACCTGGTGGGAGAAAAAAATACGCCACAACAACTGGATACTTAACCAGAGATATATTTTACTGTAGAATATGCAGAAAAAGTGATTACAGTAATTGTGCTGTCATCCCAACATAAGACAACAGCACAATGGATTTCAATATAAACAATTTGAAAAACAGTATACATATATATATATATATATATATATATATATATAGTTACATAGTTACATAGTTACATAGTTAGTCAGGTTGAAAAAAGACACAAGTCCATCCAGTTCAACCATAAAAAATAAATAAAAATAAAACAAAGTAAAACTCAGTACATCCTCCCATACACCCAACTCCATACCCACAGTTGATCCAGAGGAAGGCAAAAAACCCCAGCAGAGCGATGATCCCATTTGCTACAGGAGGGGGAAAAATTCCTTCCTGATCCCCCGAAAGGCAATCGGATTTACCCCGGATCAACTTTACCTACAAAACTTAGTACTCAGTTATATTATGTGCATTTAGGAAAGAATCCAGGCCTCTCTTAAAGCAATCTACTGAGCTGGCCAGAACCACCTCTGGAGGGAGTCTGTTCCACATTTTCACAGCTCTTACTGTGAAGAAACCTTTCCGTATTTGGAGGTGAAATCTCTTTTCCTCCAGACGTAAAGAGTGCCCCCTTGTCCTCAGTGTTGACCTTAAAGTGAATAACTCAACACCAAGTTCACTATATGGACCTCTTATGTATTTGTACATGTTGATCATATCCCCCCTTATTCTTCTCATCTCAAGAGTGAATAAATTCAGTGTTTCTAATCTTTCCTCATAGCTGAGCTCCTCCATGCCTCTTATCAGTTTGGTTGCCCTTCTCTGCACTTTCTCCAGTTCTCCGATATCCTTTTTGAGAACTGGTGCCCAAAACTGGACTGCATATTCCAGATGAGGTCTTACTAATGAAAATTAAATGATATCTCTATCTCTGGAGTCCATACCTCTCTTAATACAAGAAAGGACTTTGCTCGCTTTGGAAACCGCAGCTTGGCATTGCATGCCATTATTGAGCTTATGATCAACTAAAACACCCAGATCCTTCTCCACTACAGATCCCCCCAGTTGTACTCCCCCTAGCATGTATGATGCATGAATATTCTTAGCCCCCAAGTGCATAACTTTACATTTATCAACATATATATATGTCTATACCTGGGAGATCTCACTTAAAGTACTTCGTACTGGATCTTCTTTTCTTCGCTAGCTAAAGTGGCTACTCGTGATTTGTAATCCACAGTTTTGGTGAGTTAAATTGAAGTGAAAATGCTCCTGGTGTAGCTGTAACAACTATTTTAACATTGCTTGAGACATCAAGGTAAATAGGCCTCAAGCCTTCTTAGTGTCAGTTGCTCTGCTCCTTCGTTGAACTATAATTTCCAGTGAGGCCTGTATATGAGTCTAACTGCATGTGAGATTTAACAAACTGTGGGCCGTGACCCGCTCACCCACTGGATAGAGGCTCTGTGTGGTAACTTTTGTCCGGTGACTGCAACTTGCTTCTCCGTCAGCTGGGCCAATCACTCTGTGCAGCTCTGCTGGGTGGTTCCCGTCCTCCGATGCTCGGATGAGTGTCTCTGGGTCTCTGCAATCTGGCTACCGTCTCCCCACAGGTCCTCTCAGGCAGGCCACACGATTCTAAGAGACTTAAAATGGCTGTTCCAGCTCCTTTTATCTCCTACCCAGCATGTACTGCTCAAGAAGGTGTTCATGGGTAGGTCACCAAACCTCCTGGGTGAAAAAGGTCAGCCTCCTCCTCCCAAAACAACAGTCACTTCCCGTCTAGTCTTTTGTGCTTCTTTCAGGTAAAACATATCTGCATTACCAGCATTTGGTCACTAGATGGCTCCAAATATTCAAACATAGCAATGTCCATAGACGTTTTATTAAAGTATGCAAACACACATCAACATGGGAGAATATCAGCGCTACAATGACATCAAGGAACTGCAACTGCCAGAGCATAGGGGAGAAGATACTGCAGAGGAGCAAGTGGGAGCAGAGGATTGGGTAAACAAATCTGCTTTTCTTGGTCCCCCTAGATGTAAATGAGATTATCACCCTTGTAGTGTAGGGGCAGCCCACTACGGAAATAGATTCTGAGACCCCTTTTACACTAGGGCGTTTTTCAGGTGTTTTAGCTCTAAAAATAGCGCATGTAAAGCTCCTCTCAAGCCACCCCAGTGTGAGTGCTTTCACACTGGAGCGGTGCGCTTGCAGGACGGGAAAAAAAGTCCTGTAAGTAGCATGTTTGGGGCGGTGCGGGAGCGGTGTATATAGCGCTCCTCCACCACCCCTGCCCATTAAAATTAATGGGCAGCACTGCCGAAGCCACTTCTTTGGCCGCTAGAGGGGGTTAAAAGCGCCCTGCTAGCAGCCGAAAAACACTGCTATAACAGCGGCGCTTTATTAATAATGCCCGCACAGCCCCAGTGTGAAAAATGTCTAACTGTCCCCAGAGATCAGATTTTAGATTTCCCCTCACTTTCTGTCTTGTTCAAAACAGTCACCGGGATAAAAAGTGACAGCGATTCTCTCCTGTTCAAACACTGATACCCAACAAAGATTATACAGAGCTTACCAGTTTTTTGACTCTAGAATAAAATCCATCCGTGTAAGGATCTTTTATTATCAATACATCCCTGTTTTAAAATACAACTACACTTAAAATAAAAAATAAAAAAATTAGTCTTTGCTACCAAAAAAACAGCTTTATCTATCGGTTATGATTTGTTGTTTTGTGCAGTACAGCACACGCACACTCCTGGACCAAACCCGGCATGAGTAAGATGGCAAGAATGGAGGCGGGTTCTGAAATGATGTAACTTCACAGGCATGCTCAGGAAGTGCATCATATTGGTTATCCAGTGGCAGACTCCAAAGATAGACACAGGACCTGGGAGCAGAGGTCAACGGCAATGGACAGAGCAACAAGAGGAAGTGTGGGCTACCCTAGGGTTCCTCCAAAGGTTGCTGGGGGTTTTCCTTGAGCAATTTCTGCCTCTCAGATACAGTAAGTTCCCACTGACGCCATTGATGTTTTTTGCTATCTGTAAGGAGGTAATTCTTCCCAATGACCACAAGTGCAAGGAGCATTCTTCCCACTGACTATCACACTAATGTATTGTGATTAGTACATTGAAGAGGTTGAGAAAGTTTGCACTAGAGGGTAATGCCGCGTACACACGATCATTTTTCGGCATGAAACAAAATTTCAGTTTTCAGCATGTCCAAAAACTATGGGCCAGATTCAGGTAGGAGAGCGAATCTTTATTTTGGAGTAACGTTTCTCATTTACGTTACTCCACCGAAACTTTAGGAGCAAGTACTGTTATTCACATAGCACTTGCTCCTAAAGTTGCGGCGGCGTAGCGAAAATGAGCCGGCGGAATTCAAATTGGGCGGGTAGGGGGCGTGTATTATTTAAACTAGGTGCGATCCCGCAGCGAACGTACTGCGCATGCGTCGACTGTCAGTGCGCATGCTCCAAATTCTGTCAGTGAACGTCAATGACGTCAATCCCCATTCACGGACGTTTTACGCAAACGACGCAAATTTTTTTAAATTCGATGCGATGACGACGGCCATACTTAACATAGGATACTCCACCTAGGGGGCATGTTTTTCTTTACGCCGCGTATCGCTTACGGAAACGTCGGAAAGTCACTGCGTCGGGCCCGAGTACGATCGTGAATTGCCGATTCTCGCTGATTAACATATTCTCGGCGTTAATCAGTGGGAACGCCCCGAGCGCCATTTTTAAAATTGCAGTTCCGATACGACGGCGAAATACAATTACGCCGCTCGTATAGGAACTCCAACCCGGCGTTTCTTGTTTTCTGCTTACAGAAAACAGAAACGCCAGCTCAAAGTGAGAGTTATGCTGGAGTATCACTGATACTCCAGCCTAACTCTACCTGAATCTGGCCCTATGTCTTTCCAACTCCATTATTAACCACTTCAGCCCCGGAAGGATTTACCCCCTTCCTGACCAGAGCACTTTTTGTGATTCGGCACTGTGTCGCTTTAACTGACAATTGCGCGGTCGTGCGACGTGGCTCCCAAACAAAATTGGCGTCCTTTTTTTCCCACAAATAGAGATTTCTTTTGGTGGTATTCGATCATTTCTGCGTTTTTTATTTTTTGCGCTATAAACAAAAATAGAGTGACTATTTTGAAAAAAATGCAATATTTTTTACATTTTGCTATAATAAATATCCCCAAAAAATATCTAAAAAAACATTTTTTTTCCCCAGATTAGGCCGATACGTATTCTTCTACATATTTTTCGTTAAAAAAAAACGCAATTAGCGTTTATTGATTGGTTTGCGCAAAATTTATAGCGTTTACAAAAAGGGGGGTAGTTTTATGGCATTTTTATTAATATTTTTTTTTTACTAGTAATGGCGGCGATCAGCGTTTTTTTTCAGTACCGAGACATTATGGCGGACACATCGGACAATTTTGACACATTTTTGGGACCATTGGCATTTTTATAGCGATCAATGCTATAAAAATGCATTGGATTACTATAAAAATGCCATTGGCAGTGAAGGGGTTAACACTAGGGGGCAGGGAAGGGGTTAAGTATGTTCCTGGTGTGTTCTAACTTTATGGGGGGGGTGGACTCACTAGGGGAAATCACTGATCTCCTGTTCATACATTGTATGAACAGAAGATCAGCGTTTCCCCCGCTGACAGGAACGAAAGGTATGTGTTTACACACATACCTCCCGTTCCCCGCTCTGTAACGAACGAGCGCGCGTGCCCGGCGATCGTGCCCGCCGGGCACGCACGCGGGACTGGGGGGGCGCCGGTGGCGCGTGCGCGCCCTCTAGCGGCCAAAAAAGATAGGACGTAGAGCTACGTGCTCCCTCGTAGCAGTGCCACCATCCCGCAGTAACTTGACGGCGGGCGGTCGGCATCTAGTTAAAAACGATGTTACCCACACACCATAGTTTTTAAAAAATTATGAACAAAGTGCGGTGACGTACAACGCGTACGACGGAACTCTAAAGGGGAAGTTCTATTCGCTATTGGACTGCTTTTAACTGATTCCTTGTTAGTAAAAGACGATTTGCGCTTTTTTGTCTGTTACAGCGTGATGAATGTGCTTACTCCATTATGAACGGTAGTTTTACCAGAACGAGCGCTCCCATCTCATAACTTGCTTCTGGGCATGCGCAGGTTTAAAACTTAGTTTTTGCCCACACACGATCATTTTTTACAACACGAAAAATTACATTTTGAAAAACGACATGAAAAAATGCAGCATGTTCGATTTTTTTTTTTGTCGTTTCAGAACACGAAAAACAATGTGAAGCCCATACACAATCATTTTAAATGACATTTTAAAAAAAAACTTTTTTTTTTCATGCCGAAAAATGATCGTGTGTACGCGGCATGAGTGTTACAATATGTGCAAGTATGCTGTGCATAGTTACATTGTAACACAGTAGGTGAGGTTGAAAAAAGACACAAGTCCATCAAGTCTAATCTATGTGTGTAATTATATGTATTATATGTAGTTCCCAGTATTTTGTGGTCGTTCAGGTGCTTATCTAACAGGTCTTTTTAACTATTGATGCTCCCCGCTAAGAGCACCACCTGTGGAAGTTTATTCTACATCCTTTCTGCTCTTACAGTAAAGAACCCTCTACGCAGTCTAAGGTTAAACCTCTTTTCTTCTAGTCTTAATGAGTGGCACATGTCTTATTAAACCCCCTTCCACGGAAAAGTTTTATCCCTATTGTGGGGTCACCAGTGTGGTATTTGTAAATTAAAATCATATTTTATACCTCTCAAGCGTCTGTTCTCCAGAGAGAATAAGTTCAATGCTCGCAACCTTTCCTCCTAACTAATATCCTCCAGTCCCTTTATTATCTTTGTTGCCCTTCTTTGTACTCGTTCCATTTCCAGTACATCCATACTCTAGGTGCGGCCGGACCAGAGTCTTGTAGAGTGGGAGAATTATTGCATATGCATAACTGTACTTTTTTTTTCACAAGAAGATAACTGTACGTTTAATACAAATCTGAACCGTCCATGAGAAAATGAAAGCCGCACACATTTATTTCCTATATGACTGTCAGGGATAGCAGTAAGTTACTTGTCAATAACGCAGTTGTATCTATCTGGAATTAAAGGGGTTGTAAAGGTACACATTTTTTTACCTTAATGCATCCTATGCATTAAGGTAAAAAAACATCTCACAGTACCGCCCCCCCCCGAGCCCCCGTTGTACTTACCTGACCGTTCGAATCTCCCGGGCGCGTCCACGTCGTCCTCTTCGGTTCCCAGCCTGGCCGTTGATTGGCTAGGCTGGGCGGATTGATAGCAGCGCAGCCATTGGCTAGCGCTGCTGTCAATCAGAGCGGATGACGCGGCGCGCCGGGGGCGGAGCCGAGTGATACAGTCGGCGGCTATGGCCGCCGCTGTATCACGGGAGCGCCCTCGCATGAAGAGGGAAAGCTTTTGCGAGGAGGAGCCCAGACAGCCGCCGAAGGGCCCCAGAAGACAGCTTTCCGGGCCACTCTGTGCAAAACGAACTGCACAGTGGAGGTAAGTATAACATGTTTGTTATTTTTTTTTTTAAAAAGCCCTGACTTTAGTGTCCCTTTAAGCAGTCAGCAACTCTGCTTGTTCTCTGATTTTTTTTTTTTTTTTGCTCTTCAAACAGCCCCACTAGCAGAACAGGAAAGGTTTCATCTGCCAGACAATTTTTCACAGAGATAAATGGGTCGAGTTCATAGTGTCAGATATTTCCTCCGTTCGTTTATCAGCCTTGGATCACTGGCTCATGTGATCACGAGAAACACAACAAATCCTTTCCAAGTCTTGCCTGTAGCCATTGCATTCCAAGGATCTCTCTTCAGAAGACAAGAATAGTCTTTTTGAGAATTATTCATCCTGTTCAGCTATTCACAAGCATGTCATGCATATTTTTACTAGACAAATGTTTTTCTTATCTCCGTGGATTGCTTTTCAGTTGTACTCTACTGTAATAACTTTTTCTGATTATTTAATAAACTTTTTTTTAATATTAGAATTATAAACATTCACAATCTTATAAATCTACACTTCTAGACTTCTAGTGTCGGATGGTTATAGCAGTGCAATCCTGCTTTACAGCCAAATTGGGATAACACCCAATATTCACTACATGTCCTCATTCACATAGCACAACCTAAAAAAATATATACATTAATAAAGATGTTTTTTTTACCTTTTACTTGCTCTTTTCTGAAAGCCCCAAAGCTGAGGTTTTCCTCTTCTTTGCAAAAGTGACTTGGGGGGGGGGGGGGGGTTTGTTAATTTGTATCATAATTAACCCTGTTGATACTATGCTGGCAGAACTCATTACCTGTAAACTAGATTTGATTTACCGTATATACTCGAGTATAAGCCGAGTTTTTCAGCACATTTTTTTGGGCTGAAAATACCCCCCTCAGCTTATACTCGAGTCACCTTTTTGCGCCTAATCTCTCAGTTTTTGGGGACCCAGTACCGGCTGGCCGTAGGTCCCCTGGACCCCAAACTTGGCATACATGTAGCCCCATTTCTCCTCCACGTGTGCAAAGGTTGTTGTCTGGGGGACCTACGGCTGGGGAGCACCGATTTTTCAAACCCTGGGCACCCCTTCCATAGACTCCCATGTTAAACATCAGTCTAGTCATGGGCACAGTGAGGCATGGGCACAGTGAGGCATGGACTCAGTGAGGCATGCACAGGGAGTCAATACGTTTTTTTGTGGTAAAATTAGGTGCTTCGGCTTACATTCGGGTAATTTTAATAGATTTAATAGATTTGTCTGTCCTAACAAAGGGTTAAAGGTCTAGAAGCTGCTCTTTTGCAGTCCTTATTAATGAGGGGAAATTCCGTGTGTTCCTGTTTGTCAGTGTGGATATATTAAATTCGACAAACACCGAGCAAGATAAGAAATATTTTTTTAATTTATTTTTTAATATGCTGTGTGAATGGAAACACATTACAAAGATATAGTGGTGTTTTCACAAATCTGCTGGCAAAACTGGAAATATGCTTTAAGACATACACTGCTTTTATTAATCAAATACATACTGAACATTATACAGAATATTTGTACAGTGAAAGTCGCAGTCCTCTACTTACACCACAAGATGGCAGAAACCGTTAACAGAGGATTCTGCTAGGACAGATTGTTAGCGTATTAACTACAAGATGGAGGATTCTGGAAGTTACTTAAATGTGGTCTTTATCAATTATGAATACAAGTTTAAGAATTCCTTTAGTTCAAAGATCTAAGATTTAAACATACTTCTTTTTCACTTTGTATTTAATAACATTGCAAATAATGTATCCAGCTCTCCTACAGAGCCTATAAACACCTGCTGGCAATACATAATGATTTGGTAAATGAATTAAATCATATTTTCAGTATATTGATGAAATCTAGCAAAATGGATTGATTTTCACTACTTTAACCACTTCAGCCCCGCAAGGATTTACCCCCTTCCTGACCAGAGCACTTTTTATGATTCGGCACTGCGTTGCTTTAACTGACAATTGCGCGGTCGTGCGATGTGGCTCCCAAACAAAATTGGCGTCCTTTTTTTCCCACAAATAGAGCTTTCTTTTGGTGGTATTTGATCATCTCTGCGGTTTTTATTTTTTGCGCTATAAACAAAAATAGAGCGACTATTTTGAAAAAAAATCAATATTTTTTACATTTTGCTATAATAAATATCCCCAAAAAATATCTAAAAAAACATTTTTTTTCCTCAGTTTAGGCCGATACGTATTCTTCTACATATTTTTTGTTAAAAAAAATCGCAATTAGCGTTTATTGATTGGTTTGCGCAAAATTTATAGCGTTTACAAAAAACGGGGTAGTTTTATGGCATTTTTATTAATATTTTTGTTTTACTAGTAATGGCGGCGATCAGCGTTTTTTTTCAGTACCGAGACATTATGGCGGACACATCAGACATTTTTGACAATTTTTTTGGACCATTGCCATTTTTATAGCGATCAATGCTATAAAAATGCATTGGATTACTATAAAAATGCCATTGGCAGTGAAGGGGTTAAACACTAGGGGGCAGGGAAGGGGTTAAGTGTGTTTCCTGGTGTGTTGTTCTAACTGTATTGGGGGGGGTTGACTCACTAGGGGGAATCACTGATCTTCTGTTCATACATTGTATGAACAGAAAATCAGCGTTTCCCCCACTGACAGGAACGAGAGCTTTGTGTTTACACACAAAGCTCCCGTTCCCCGCTCTGTAACGAACGAGCGCGCGTGCCCGGCGGCGATCGCGCCCGCCGGGCATGCGCGCGGGACTCGGGGGACGAGCGGGCGCGCGCGCACCCCCTAGTGGCCGCAAAAGATAGGACGTAGAGCTACGTGCTCCCACGTAGCAGTGCCACCGTCCCGCCGTATAACTGCGGTGGGCGGTCGGCAAGCAGTTAATCCTATTGAAAATGAAGATGAAACTGGCAAAATGTGTTGAAATATTCTATTACTTCTGCAGTCGCTCAAGAGATCATTTTCCCAGCATCTGTTCAATTGATTTTGAACAGGTAAATTTATTGATGGAGTTCAATCAACCATTCTCTTCCTTTGAAGAACATGCAACCAGTTTCACCAATCGGAACCCTAACCTGAAAAGGGTGTAGTAATACTGGTAGCTTCAAAGTGGTGTTCCAACAGACTTTCCATTAGGATACTGAGAAGCAACATTTGGCTCACAGCTCATGCAACTACTTTGGGTGCCTACCCATGTTGAAGCTGCTTCCTGTTTGTCCCCTTGGGTCTTCCCTGAATCACACTTCCACAGCTCTCAGGGGAGACTCCCCCGACGATCACGATTTGGAAATACTGTCATATCTATTCTTATTCTTTTGATTTATACTATACAAGCTCTAATACTATATACATGCTCATCTACTCCTGAAGAAGTAAACAAAACAGTCATGAAACGTGTCAAGTTTTTGGATGCAACTTTAGTTTAATCATGTATTGATAGTTGGATTGTATATGGTCAACATTATATCTAATTATGTATGAAATGTATGGATTCATTACAAATCAACTTGTTTCCATCTTATCATGTTTTTGTATGCAATATTTAGTCATTTATTAAACACAAATGTTGGAAACTAGTTGTTCATCAGGCTGTGCCTCATTTAAACCCCCCCAAAAAAAATTGGTTGTATGAATATATTAATGAAAGGATGGGAAGCATCACATTACATTAGGACAGGCTGTCATTGGTAATGGTAACCTCCTTCTAAAAACGCTAGAGTCACTGGCCTTGAGCCATCATTTAGATCAAAAAGAGTGAAGAGAAACACCCTATTTGCAAACTTGTTTCAGATCAGTGACGCTGAAATTATTAATCACATAAGTACATCATGATAACCAGGCAACCAGCATTTTCAGAAGGAGAAGTCAGGTGTGGCAGCATCCCCCCAGTCCCTGAGGACCCTCCATCGGCTAGCCATGAAGGATTGTGTTACATTTAAGACCCTCTGCCTCACTCACAAATGTACACAAGGAAACACACCGCAATACCTCCTCCACATCCCCAAGACCCGCTAGAAATCAAAAGGCGGACAAAGATTTGCAGTCCAAGGACCACAGCTATGGAACGCTATACCCACGGACATCCGCTTGAAAGAAAACCATCTGGCCTTCAGGAAGAAGCTTAAGACCCATCTCTTCTGAAGACACAGGCGGTAACTGGCTACAAAAAGCACCTTGAGGCAATTTAGTTCGCGTTTGTGGCGCTATACAAGTTACTCATTCATTTAGATTTTTCTTGCTTCATTGCTTACCTCTTTTTAAAAATTCTAGTTGCCTAAGTGAATGCTGATCTAATGACTTCCATACGGACCCTAAAAAATGCATATCAGAAAAGTAATCGAGAAAGAGTACTGAAGCCAAGGGATCAGTGTACCAGTCAGGACGCAATAATCAATAAGAGCCCCTGTGTTTCTTTCATGACAGGTTTTCTTTAATCAGGCAAATCGTGGGAGAATTTGAACAGATATACTATTATCCCTTAGCATATGATAGTACTGAGATTACTAATGTATTGAAAATATTTGTAGTAACATGGAGGAACAGGGACATACAAACCATAAACCAGGACCATGGTATTTCCTAATTATTTACTGCACCTACCATGTACACAGATTCTTGTCACCTTGAGCCGGATACTAGTTAACATACCATCATGATAATGGGGAGGGAAACATGGCCATTACTTGGTACCCCCAAGTCAAGGATGCAGTAGCAACTATCCCCATTGCACCATTGTTATTACACCAGTGGGGTTTATGGGAAACAAACTGGATAAGAGGACTTTATTCCACTGAGATACTGTTTTTTTTTTTTTGATCACCAAGACAGGAAGTGAGCAGAAAGTTTTGGTTGAAGTTCTGCTTTTTTTTTTTTTTTTGAAAATTATTTTTATTGAGATTTTTCAACAAGACATACAGATACAAACAAAAGAGAGTGCCATGGCACAACACCATGCCCCTCGCGACCAACATGGTCATAACATTGACTTCTTACCTAACATAGGTAACTGTCTAACAAACACGCCCCCCCCCAACCTCTCCCTCCCCCCCTCCTCCCCGTAACCCTCTATAACTCAGTCCACCACCATATATCTGTGTTTGCACAAGCAAAAGGAGAGTCCTGTACTTGGGATCAGTACCATAGACAGTTATTAACATAAACATAGTATACAGTTCAGTAAATAGGACACACTACCCGTCCATATCTCACCCCACCCACCCTGTACCGGTCTCAACAGGAGTCAGCATGGCTCCCCTCCACCGCCGCAGCAGAGGCACACCATCAGTGTCACGTTGCAAGGTATCTATTTTCAGGAATGAAACCCCCTATTCAGCCTTACAATCTATCCTGCAGTGATGTCCCGCGTCAAACCAAGCCCGCCAGACCTTATTGAACTTTTCTCGCACACCTCTGGATATATAAGTTGCTTTGTACAGGGGCATCATTGAGTTCACCAGGCCCTTCCAGAACGCTAGCCCCCCGGCGGGCAGGTGATTTCCACTTAAGTAGGATGGCCTTCCTCCCATAAAACAATAAAATGTTCAGTAGTGTTCTAAGGGCCCTGGAGGGACCACTTCATCCACTAAGCCCAGAAGACAACCTGCACCGATAACGGAACAGGAGTACAATGTAGGATATCGTTAGGCAAGAAACCACCCCTTCCCAGAACACTTTTATTGCGGGCATTCCCAGAAAATATGTTTAGCATCAGCCGGCGAGAAGGAGCACCTCCAGCATTCCGAGGAGACTGAGGGGAACAAAACAGAGAGTCTCGCGGGGTGAAATAGATTTTGTGCAGAGAATTTTGTGCAGAATTTGAATGTATCAATCTATCTCTCGCCGACACCACAGTGCCTAAGTGCCGAAAGGGACAGTCCCACATGTCGTCCCATCTTCACTATCTATATCAGGGACCTCTCCTCCCACTCTCCCTGCATTTAATTAGGCTGCCGCCGGGCTCTTTTTAAACATCTCTTTGTATGTAACCGATAAGGTCTTAGGAAGGTCTTCCTCCATTAGCATGTCCTCGAGGGACGATCTGATAGATGCAACCGCCTCTGTCCCGGAACTGAGCCTGGAAGGCATGACGAAGCTGAATGTACCTGAAAAAAATAGGAGTTTCGGGAGATCAAATCTAGCCTTAAGCTGGTCAAAAAGTGAGCACACTCCCCATAGCTAGTTATTGTCCTTGAGAAGCTTTATATCTCTATTGCCCACCTACTGGATCCGAGTAAGAATAAAAAATGAGGCAGTTTGGGATTCCCCCACAGCGGAGTCTGCGGCGAGAATCCCAAATAGTTGGGGCATGCCAGGGCCACGCCTCGTCCCACTGCTCTGACAGTCCGCGCGCGTTGGGAGACGTCAGCGGTAGGTCAGACCCCCCCACCCCTATGAATAGCCAGTCTCAGAGTCTCGTAAGACCCCAAGTGGGCTGTTCCAGTACCGTGGCAGAGTCCCCATCATCAGTGGATAGCACCTGTGAACAAAAACCATTTGGCCCGCGAGATAGTACTTTCTCCAATCCGCAGAGCTAGCCTAGCCCCCCCTGACCCCAGGGTTTCCTGAAGCACCTTGAGCCTATATACGCGGCATTTTGGGGGCCCATAAAAAAGGAACTAGTAATGCCGTCCAATTGTTTAAAAAAGGACTTAGGGATTCGCACTGGAGCGTGCCGTAAAAAAAATACAAAATCACCGTGGAGAAATTTTCATTTTAAGCAGGCTTATCCTTCCAATCAGTGAGAGCGGTAGTTTCTGCCACGCCTGGGCTTTTTGCTAAAAAAGGATAGTAGGGGGGTTAAATTAAGAGTCAAATAGTCTGCGCTGTTGGCCGTGATCCTAACCCCCAGTATAAAGTGATGGACCGAAACCCACTGCAGAGGCAAGTCTGGATCCGCTCCCCCCCTGGCCCCTTCATCCAGTGGCAAAACGAGGACTTGCCCCAGTTCACCTTCAGACCAGAAAAAAATAAGTAAATCATTCAGATCCGTAGGGCCGCCCCGAAGCGAGGGACCAGTGATCCTCAAGGAAATAGTAACATGTCATCGCATATAATGCCAGACATTCCCGTTATGGTGCCCACTCTCTAATACCCCCTACTTCGTATACTTCCTAACGGCGCACACAGCCAGGGCTCCATGGTGAGGGCAAAAAAGGAAAAAGGGACAATGGGCACCCCTGTCTAGTTCCCCGACCCACTGAGAAGAAGGGGGAGACCGAGTGGCCCAGTCTAATGGCAGCTCTGGGGGCACTGTACCAGTAACGTTACCCATTGTCTAAAAACCGGACCAAACCCCATCCTCTCCAGAACTTGATGCATGTACCCCAATCAATCGAGTCAAATGCCTTTTCTATGTCTATCGACACAATAATCCTGGTACCCCCTCAGGCCCGGGGAGCTGAAGATGTGTGAACACATCGCCGTAGATTGGTGTCCGTAGACTTTCCGGGCATATGAACCCCGTCTGGTCAATATCGACCAGGGAGGGGATCACCCCCACCACCGTGTGGCCAGAACCTTTGTCAAGATTTTAAGATCCACGTTCAGAGGGCAATAGGTCTGTATGCAGAGCAATCTAGCGGGTCCTTACCGGGCTTGGGCAGTAACACCATGTAGGCGTCTAGCATGGAGGCGGGGAGCCTGTTCAACCTCAAACATAGAGCCAGGGAGTGTATTTAATCTAGGGCTATCTCCTCAGCAAGGCATTTATAAAAGTCCGCCGGAAACCATCCGTCCCGGGGCTTTATGGGGGGGAAAAGCAAAAATGGCTGCCACTATTTCTTTGTTAGTAATAGGGAGCATCCAGGGATTCTCGGTCCCCGTCGGACACCCCGGGAGGGCCCAGGCCCCCCCAAGAGGGCATCCAACGCAGTAGTGTCATAGCTCGGATTGGCCTATAGAGATCCGAGAAGTATTCCTGGAAGACCCCCAGCACCTCAGTGGGGTCGCTAACTAGGGTCCCTTCCTTATTCTTAATTGCGGGAATATTGGTGACCTGATTGTCTATCGCTACCAATCTTGCCAGCAGCTTCCCATTCTTGTCCCCCTCTGAGAAAAATCGATTCAGTTCTACGTCTAACCTCAGTGTGCCAGATCCGAGAAGTGCAGGGACAGAGAACGCCGAGCATCCATCAGGGATACATAGGGAGCATCAGAGGGGCTGCTGGCATGTCTCTCCGTCCACTCCTGTTCGGCCTCCTGCAGTGTAATGTAGTTCAGCATTATGAGTCGCCCTCCTCGCCTTGATGGCGATATACATTCACCCCTCATTACTGGCCTTAAAGGAGTCCCAGACCACCGGTGGATCTGCTGTATCCACATTTATTGGCCAATAAGAAGCAGCCACCTCTCTTAGGAGATCCACCACCTTATCATTTTGCAGCCAGCCTGGTGACAACCGCCATCCCCCCCTCCCCCTCCCAGCAGACAGGCCGAGAGTGAGAGACAGTGGGCAGTGATCAGATACTCCCCCAGCCAGGTAAGCAGCATCCTGTACCAAGGGCAAAAAGGGCCGAGTTACCAAAAACCAGATCTATCCTGGCCGAGGAGTGATGGACCGCAGAGACGTGGGAGTAAAGCCCTCCGAAGAGGGTTCCGAGCTCGCCAACACCTCTGTCAGCCCAGTCATTGATACCCACGCTAGCAGTTCCGCTGACCCCTCGCCTCCCAGGGTTGGACGAGTCCAAACGCATCCAAATGGCGTTGAAGTCGCCCATTACCACCATAGGGAGGTGAGCAAGGGGGCCAGCCGAGCAAACATATCATATAACACTTGAACATTTACAGGCGGGGGCAGATAAACATTCACCAACAGCATTTTGTAATTGAAATACCTCCAGGAGAACCGCCACATATCGCCCCCCCCCGGATCCGAGAACACCCGATGTATGGTGCACGGCAGAGCTTTACTAATTAGGATAGTCCCCCCCCCTTGCAAAGGTGGAGTAGGTAGCATGAAAGGACTTCTGGACCCAGGCCCTGCGTAGAGCCAGGACCCTACTGCCATCCAGGTGCGTCTCCTGCAGAAGGGCGATATGCGGTTTACACTGTTTAAGCATTTGAAAAACTGAGGCCCTCTTAAATTTGTTATTCAGACCCCGAACATTCCATGACACTAGATTAACCCTATCCGCCATCCTATCCACTGAAAAAAATAAATAATATACAAATACAGTAGAGAAACAAGCCATGTAAAATACTGACTGTGCCCGACCAGGGTGTAACACTTGAAACATACCACCAGAGCTGCCAGATACCTCATACCATGCCATAGATGCGCAACACAGAATTTCAACAGTAGGTGGTGCACTGAGTTATAACTTCCCCCCCCTGCTATCATACCAAAACCAAACAGGTTAAACAAAAACAAACGACTTGGTACGCAGCTTAGTCCCAAACTCCCAATAAAAAAATGGGAGAAAACCAAAAATCTAAATGGAGAATCCTTGACCTCTTGACGAATTGTTCAGCAAAAAAAGATCTTGAGAAAAAAATAAAATAAAAAAGGTCCTGTGTCTCTCCAGGGAGCTCCATGCACTGGGACAGGGACAGATGTAAAGCTTGGATAGGCACTCTGCACTGGCCGAGCTGCATATAGCAATCCTGCAGTCCAAGAACGCCACCTAGTGGCCACTCAAATGCCACCATCAGTGGAATTGGGGGGCAAAAAATAAGAGGACAGTTGGCTCAGGAAAGGACTTAGAAGATGAAAAAAACAAAAAACAAAAATCAAAAATTGGGGGAAACCCGAGACGTACCTGAGCCATGAAGAAAGTGTAGCACCGAAGGTCCAGGGAAATCAGGTCTCTTGCAGCCGCTCCAGGAGAAGGTAAGATATGCCAGCCCCCCAAGTAAAAATAAAATAAAAAATATAAAAATAAATAAACGAACACAGAGCGACGGGAAAATGGAGATGGAAGGTGAGGACACCCCCAAACACAATGGGAAGAAGGCAGCATGTTCAACTGCTGCTCCTATCATGGATTGCGGTCCAGCCACTCACATGCCTCCCCTGGGATTCAAAGAACTTGACCGATCCATTATGTTTGAACCCGAGCCTGTTGGGGTACAGCATACCGTATTGGTCCCTTTCTTCCCTCATCCTCTTGCGGATGTCGTTTAAAGGATCGGCGTTTGCGCTGGGTTTCTGCTGAGAAGTCAGGGAAGAGCATCACCTTGGTGTTTTCGAAACGCAGCTCCTGATGCTTCCTGGACTCCCGCAGAATCATGTCCCGATCTCGATAGTTGAGAAACCGAACGAGGAAGGGGGAAGTTCTGCTTTAAAGAAAAATAGTTCTGAACCATAATATAATGGCAGCATTGTAAAGAAATAACATCTCAGTAAAGGTTCAGCTCCTGGAAGGGCTATCAGTGTGCCGATTAGGTGATCTTTTAAATCCAGACCTTAATGCCCTGTCCATTTTCATCGGACGAACCGATTGTGTGTGGGCCCTATCGTTTTTTTTCCCATCGGTGAAAAAAAAATAGAACCTGTTTTAAAATGTTCTGATGGTTAAAAAAACGATAGAAAAAAACCTATCGTCTGTGGGGAAATCCATCGGTCAAAAATCCATGCATTCTCAGAATCAAGTCGACGCATGCTTGGAAGCATTGAACTTCATTTTTCTCTGCACGTTGTTGTGTTTTACATCACCGCGTCAGATTTTTAACTGATGGTGTGTAGGCAAGACTGATGAAAGTCAGCTTCATCGGATATCTGATGAAAAAATCCATCGGTTCGTTTTCATCGGATGAACCGATCGTGTGTATGTGGCATTAGAATTATTTGCGGTCTGCTTCTGACCACTGGGAGTCAGGCTCAGTACAAGTTTCCTTTACTATTCCAGGCAACAATATAGCCTGCAGCTATGAGGCACGTGGATATAAATATAGAAATGGCAGCATAGCATACAGTCACACATATGTGAATACATGATTAATTCATAAAGTAACAGCTGAATCTCCACTAATAGAATTATCTATGTGCAGGACCATGAGTGTGAATATCCGTAACATGCAACCCTTCACCCCATTGTTGCCTTTACTATACATAATGCACAGTACAGAATCAAGTGACAAAAGTTTGCAGTGCCGCCTTGATAAAATGTAAAAAATCGGCAAAAGTAGGCTGTACTGGACTATGAAACTCCCCAGTTGGTACCTGAATAGGCTTTAGCACTGTTATGTTTTTTTTGTACCATTAGCAGTAAATCTCTTAATGCCGCCTCCCAGCAACCCTTTAAGTGGGCTTTAATGCTATGGAGGTAGTGTGGCATCTGTATCTTGTGACATCTGTAGTTGGTTCTTACAGTGGTCATATTATTGGGAGCATGTCTCACTGGTGCAATTAGAAGCCTTGGTAGAGAGCTATGGCCCTGCGGCCATTATTGCATATGTGTGGCAGCATTGTCAGCAAAAAGTTAATGAATGGCCTTATTTGTGCATTAAAAATTGCTTTTTAAAGACAAAGTAAAGCGTAGTACACTATATGTAGGTGTCTTTAATCCACTCCAGGTTCACGCTCCGTTTGATCTCCCCAAATGGTGCTGTAAAGATCCACACTGCTTAGTAGGTAAGCTGCAGTTCCTAGTTCGGCCAGGGGTGGCGCTCTTGTCACCTGTGTGGACAGCAGGTAGGTGCTGAACCTCTCCCCGGTCGGGTCCTCTCTATCACTGTACAGGAAACACACACACACACACACTACATCCACAGATCCACAGATGGTGTGTGTGTTTCCTGTACAGTGATAGAGAGGACCCGACCGGGGAGAGGTTCAGCACCTACCTGCTGTCCACACAGGTGACAAGAGCGCCACCCCTGGCCGAACTAGGAACTGCAGCTTACCTACTAAGCAGTGTGGATCTTTACAGCACCATTTGGGGAGATCAAACGGAGCGTGAACCTGGAGTGGATTAAAGACACCTACATATAGTGCCTACTATACTCAGCTTTCTGGTGAGTACATATCCGAAAGGGGGCTTGTGATATATGGTGGATGTCAGTTTGGAGTGAAGAAAAAAACTTCTGAACCTATATTAATCCCATGGCGATTCGCTTTGCTTGTCTTCCTTATTTCTTATGAACTGTTCGTGGGAAATGATCCATCAGTCGGATGAGATTGATGACTAGCGCTGCTTATAGTGATTTACAAGACTTGAATGGACTTGGTGTTTACTATCTTTAATACATATGTTTATAATTTTAAGCGGCTGCTGAATTTTGAGGTTGATTGTATATATTATATTTTTTAACCCACTTTTAATTTAATTGTTTTTACCATATCATTGTTATTTTTCACTATATACATCATTTTTAGGAGAATATTTATGGTGATTAGTGAAATTAAGCTATCTAATTACTTATTAGCTGTCGAGCGCCGAGATAGTGAAAGAAGGCCAGGGACTTCACTACTTTTTTTGTATAAAGCGTAGTACACACTTAGATTTTTTTTGTTCACCTTAATGGGCTGAACAATAAAAAAAAAACGGAAAGGTTCGGGAGGAGCCACTGTACTAACTAAGCGATGTTAGAAAATTTGGAAAGGAATGCCCCTGGGATAGTATGGACTAGGACAATAATATGGAATTGGCAAAGGAGTATATATAAAAAGTAAAAAATGTTTGTAAATACTGGAGGGGGGGTGGTGGTTGTACTAGGAGGAGGGGTGGTGGTGGTACTGGAGGGGGTGTGGTAACAAGTGGTACTGGAGGGGGGTGGAGGTTGTACTAGAGGGGTGGTGGTGGTGAACTGGAGGGGGTAGGTAGTGGTGGTACTGGAGGGGGGTGGTGGTGGTACTGGAGGGGGGTGGTAACAAGTGGTACTGGAGGGGGGTGGTGGTTGTACTAGAGGGGGTGGTGGTGGTACTGGAGGGGGTAGGTAGTGGTGGTACTGGAGGGGGGTGGTGGTGGTACTGCGGGGGGTGGTGGTGGTACTGGAGGGGGTGGTGGTGGTGGTACTGGAGAGGGGTGGTGGTGGTACTGGGAGGGGGTGGTACTGGAGGGGGGTGGTAGTGGTGGTACTGGAGGGGGTGGTAGCGGTGGTACTGGAGGAGGGGGGGTGGTGGTGGTGGTACTGACTGGAGGGGGGTGTGGTGGTGGTACTGGAGGGGGGGGTGTGTGGGTACTGGAGGGGGGTGGTAGCAGTGGTACTAGAGGGGGGGTGTGGTGGTACTGGAGGGGGGTGGTGGTGGTACTGATGGGGATGGTAGCGGTTGATACTGGAGGGGGCTGGTGGTGGTAACTGGAGGAGGGTGGTGGCGGTGGTACAGAGAAGGGGGGTGGTGGTGGTGGTACTGGAGGGGGGTGGTAGCGGTGGTACTGAAAGGGGTGTGGTGGTGGTACTGAAGGGGGGTGGTAGCGGTGGTACTGGGGGGGGTGGTGGCGGTGGTACTGGAAGGGGGGTTGTGGTGGTACTGGAGGGGGGTGTAGCGGTGGTACAGGATCCCTCTGCCTCTTACTGATCCCCACCACTGATCTCATCCCTATCCCTCCCCCCATCATCACCTAGTGGTGAAGGATGGGGCGGGGATAAGATCAGTGGTGCGGATCAGTAAGAGGCAGAGGTGGTGGAGGTTGGGATCGATTGCAGTGCAAAGTGTATCAATCGCCCCCCCCCCCCACCTTCACCATGCCTCCTCCAGGAATGCCTTGCCTCATGGGTAGATAGATCATAGACGGGACGGACAACAGGTACTCCAAGCAGAGAGCAGAGCTCCTCCCCTGCCTTCACTCAATTGGTCTGCTGACCTTTATTATTCACTGTCTGCACACAGTCTGCCTCTGCCTTTTCTCTCTCCCCTCAGCGGGCGAAAGCCCCCTCCTTGTGGCATGGACCGACACATTGATGAGGAATGAACACTGTCTGTCACACACACACTGGGCGCGGCGGCGGCCCCTCACAGTAACACTGACGAACGGGCGGTCGGCGGGCCCCCCTCAAGTGGCGGAGAACTACAGGGCCCAGTCGCAAGTGTGACTGTTGCGACCCTGATAATTCTGCCACTGGTGGCTTGAGCAGAATTCCATTGGAAAAAAACATCCAACTTTTTTCCGATGGAAATTCCGCTTGTGTGTACAGGGCATTAGTGAGAAGCACCACGTGCATGGAGGAAACCCCTAAGTGTGAACCAGCTGAGAAAAAAGACTAACATCTGGGAAGATAGCTGCAAAGGAACACTGTATTGAGTGTTCAGCACTAAGAGACTACTGTCAGGAAGTCATTGTAGTGGGAAGGTTTAGTCTTCCGCACTGGAGACTTCTGTCAGGATGTCATGTTATTTAATGCTTTCATGCAAGGAAGATGTACTGGTGAAAGTGCAATAAAGTGTTAAAATGCAACTGGACATTCCTTTATTCTGTGTAACAGGCCTCTTGCAGGGAATATGTGAGTTGGTGGGCTTCCAGCCAAGAGAAGTGTGACACAATATGGCACAGAATCTCCAAAATAACAGGTAGGTGACTATGCCATCCAAGAAGAAGCAGGATGGGTCGGGAGTCAACATGGTGGGAACCACAGCAGTAGGAGACACTTGCATGCATAAGAAAGAGTGAAAAACTTACATGCATGCATAGCATGATTTAACCTCTTCAGGTCCGCGCTATTGACATAATACGTGAACAGCGCGGACCTGAGGCGCCGGGGTCACGTCTTTGGACGTGATTTACTTGTAATTCCCGGCGCGCGCCACAGGGTGGCGCGCGGCGGGGAAAAACAGTCCCGACGCATCACCGAGGATCCGATGCGTGTACCCGGCGGCCGCGATGTCCGTTAGGTACACGCGATCGTCGGTGAGAGAGCAGGGACATGGAGCTCTGAGTGTAAACACAGAGCTCCACGTCCTGTCAGTGAGAGGAGACAGATGCTGTTTCTCTTGTACATAGGGAGACAGCATCGATCACCTCCCCCAGTCCCCCCCCCCCCCTCCCCCCCACAGTTAGAACACACCCAGGCAATACATTTAACCCCTTCCTCACCCCCTAGTGTTAACCCCTTCAATGCCAGTCACATTTATACAGTAATTAGTGCATTTTTATAGCACTGGTCGCTGTATAAATGTGAATGGCGCCAAAAAATGTGTCAAAAGTGTCCGATGTGTCCGTCGCAATATCGCAGTCCCAATAAAAATCGCAGATCGCCGCCATTACTAGTAAAAAAAAAAATATAAAAAAAAAAATCATAATTATGTCCCATATTTTGTAGGTGCTATAACTTTTGCGCAAAGCAGTCACTTATTGTGATTTTTTTTTTTTTTTTTTACAAAAATACGTAAAGAATACGTATCGACCTTAACTGAGAAAAAAAATATAAAAAAATAAAAAAAAAATGGGATATTTATTATAGCAACAAGTAAAAAATATATATATATTTTTAAACTGTCGCTCTTTTTTTCATTATAACGCAAAAAATAAAAACCGCACGGGCGATCAAATACCACCAAAAGAAAGCTCTATTTGTGGGGAAAAAAAGGACGCCAATTTTGTTTGGGTGCCACGTCGCACGACCGGGCAATTGTCAGTTAAAGCGACGCAGTGCCGGAAGCTGAAATTTCGCCTGGGCATGAAGGGGGTTTATGTGCCCAGTAAGCAAGTGGTTAAGCATGTGACTGTGTCCTCAATGCTTCATTTTAAAATGGTTAACAATATATAAGTACACACACACATATATATATTTAGTGTCACTACCCTTTGGCAGCAAACCAGCATCAATTCTTACACTTGCACAAAGCCAGGGATTTTGTAGGATTAGGATCAGGTGTATGAATAACAAATTATACCAAGCAGGTGCTAATGATCATCAATTTCATATGTAGGTTGAAACGCAGTCATTACTGAAACAGAAACCGCTGTGTATGACGCTTAAAACTGGGTAAGGAACAGCCAAACTCTTGGAAGACAGTTTCATGCCACAGGTCATACACCATGGCCAGGCTGAGCACAGAAACAAGAAACAAGGTAGTTATACTACATCAGCAAGGTCTCTCCCAAGCAAAGATTTCAAAGCAGACTGGGGTTTCAAGTTTTATAAGCCTAACTTTGGATCATGCCATACATTAATACCACTGATGATTTTAAAAACATTTGCCCCTCCAATAAACATATTAGATTAAAAAATACCTTTTATTCCGCTTTGTTGTAAGTTCCCATTTTGCTTGTGGGCATGTGAAGCCCACAAGCATTGTCTTCCGGTATATGGTGCAACTGAAGGACAAGCATGCATCCCCCGTTCTCGCACATGCGCAGTAGGAAATTATTGTAGCGCTGGAAACTTATGATGTTGCCATCACAACGGGCGTCAACGTCAGAAGTGCCCGCCCAGTTGTGATGGCAACCTGAGTGGTGGCCATCCACACTGACTCCTAGGAAATAAGACACATTGCGAGACAGTGCGCTGCCAGGTATGACGGACATATCCTCAGGTGGCAGAGGCCGAAAAGTAGATAGAAAACACAGCTATCCAGGTAAGCTCTCATAAAAAAATAAAAAATTCAATGCTTTATCTATATTCTGCAATAATGATTTTAAGAAATAGCTCTAAAAGAGGGTGGATTTCCGCTTTAATGCAGAAGATGAATGGGCCTTTCTTCCCATTGTAACACGCGTTTGCTGTTTTATTATAGATCTGGTTAATCTAGTCAGACACTACAGACTTGTATTTCAATAATAGCATATGGGCATCCATCCACCGCTCTTTGGGTGCTGCAATTTATGTGGATAGAATATGTCTGCCACTTTAAATTGACCCGGCCTTCTGGACAAGTATTCTCTACAACATTTTTGTATTCATTGATCTCCCAGACCCCATGGGATATAGGTATGCTTAGGACTAATATATAAAAATGTTCCATGCTACTAACTTTATACATGCCCTGTACTAGCCAATTGATTAATTACTTCTATCTATTTAGACTTTTTGGCTCATAGAATATACTGTATTGGTCCTCCAAACGCTCCGGCCCCCTTTTGGGAGTTCATGTCCTGACACAGGTGTTCTTTCTGACTATTTCCATCTTCCTCCTGTCTTGATTGCCTGGCACAATTGTGGCGGTCCAGTCTTTCTCATCTTTTGAGTTATGATCTCTCCCGGTCGAATCATTAACACATATGTATGTTCAGCCTATCTTGTCTTTTTATATATATATATATATATATATATACGTATATATAGATAGATAGATACAGATTATTGTATGAATTACACTGTATTGTGTTCACATTTATAATTATGTGTGTTTTATATTTATAGATTAAGGGCCAGATTCTCAGAGGCGTTACGACGGAGTATCTCAGATACCCCGTCGTATCGCCTTTTTTTTTTGGCTCGTATCTATGCGTGTGATGCTGAGCATCACTTTTGCATAGATACGCTTCTACATCCGACAAGCGTAATACAATTACACTTTCGGATCGTAGATGTAATGACAACTCCGGCCACTAGGTGGCCTTTACGTTGTTTTTTCATTTGCATATGCAAATGAAGTAGTACGCCGATTCTCGATCGCTTTTACGCCGCCCCGTCGTCGCCTACGTCGTTTTCGTCCGCGTAAGGTTACCCCAGCTTCTATGTGGAGTAACCTTACGAGGTCCCGTCGGATGCCGTCGTGTCCCGTCGGATGCCATGTTAAGTATGGCCTCGGGACCGCGTCGTGTTGTGCGTCGTTTACGTCGTTTGCGTACGTCGATTCTCAATGGGGCTGGCGTACGCTGCGATTACGTCGTTTACATTGAGAAAATGTGACGTCCTTTGGAGCATGCGCACTGGGCTTTTCCCCCGGCCGGCGCATGCGCAGTTCGTTCGACGCGGGGGCGCGCTTAATTTAAATACAAGCCGCCCCATTTGAATTGCGCGGGTTTACGCTGCGCGATTTACGCGACGTAAGCGAAACCTCGGGAGCAAGTGCTTAGAGAATCAAGCACTTGCTCCAGCAAGCAGCGGCGGCGTAGTGTAACTGGCTTACGCTACGCCGCCGGAATTCTATGAGAATCTGGCCCTAAGTTTACATATCTGGAATTTTCTAGCCTATTGTCCCTGAAGAAGACTTTCATTTTGTATGTTGAAACTCTTGGACTCTACCTGCCTCCTTGACAGTTGATCTGGACCATTCCAGTAGCTGTTCTTTTCATCATGTGTTTGATTTTATCTCATCTTTCTGTTATTTATTAATGTACCAATAAATTTGTATTTTTATGATTCAAATCAGTTTATAGTTCGTTTAAAATCCCACCCTTTGAGGAACCTTTCTCTCACTCTCACTTTGACATTGGAAGATGTCTAACAATGTCATTAGATGACCCGCTGCACTGCCTGCTTGGAGTTCTGGAGGTGGTGATACCGGAGGAGCTGACTCGCATGGCGTTTGCCAGAGCGCTATTTCAGACTAGGAAATGCATACTTTTGAATTGGAAGTTGGAGGCGCCCCCCACAGTCAAAACTTGGATACTCCATATGGGTAAAATGCTTATAATGGTGAAATACATTTACCAACACAGGGGAAATGCGGATAAGTTTGATAGGCTGTGGGATCCATGGCTTGCCACACCAGGCTTAAGCCCCCTGGAACTGGTTCGGATGAGGCTGTTGGGGGGTGTGTAGTGCTGGACATAGTGGAGTGGGGTGGACCGGTTGGCCAGTGGTGTGAACACCTGGACGGCTAAGAGATTTTCGGGGAATGCTGTGGGATTGGGCCTTAGGGATATAGCTTGAGTTTGGTAGGCAAGTATGGGCCAAATATATATTGCTGAATATACTTATAACCTGTAATGCGCATGGATTGTGGTCACATTGCCATTCTGTTTGTATACTGTGTACGGTATGTCATATTCTCATGCTGTGTATGTTTTGTGAGCAATAAAAACCTTTTTGATTAAAAAAAAACAAAAAAACAATGTCATTAGAACTGAACTGGAGGAAACCAGTAGGACCCCAACCAAGGCAACGTCTACTGTGGCAAAGTCTGGGCAGAAGTTGGCTTTATTAAAGAACTGCATTCAAAAAAGCTATTTCATTGACGTGGGAACAAGACTAAAAGACTCAACAATTCACAAAAACTTAAGAACAGAAAAATGCAACAGGTGCTCTGGAATGATGAGTCAAAATGTGAAATATTTGCCAGTAACAGGAAGCAGTTTGTTCGCTGAGGGGCTGGAGAGCAGTACAATAATGAGTGTCTGCAAAAGTGAAGCATGGTGGAGGTTCCTTGCAAGTTTGGTGCTTTGTTTTTCCAAATGGAGTTGGAGATTTGGTCAGGATCAGTGGTTTCCTCAATCCTGAGAAATACTGGCAGATACTTAACCATCATGCCAGGCATGTGATTGGCCTAAAATGTATTCTGCAGCAGGACAAAACATACAGCCAATGTAATTAAGAACTGTAAAGAAGCACAATGAGTCTTGGAAGTGATGGCCTGACCCCTACAGTGCCCTGATTTCAACATTGAGACTGTCCAGTATTCTACATCCACAGAAGACCTGTGGTTAGTTTTTCAAGATGTCTGGAACAACCTACCTGCCCAGTCCCTTCAAAAAATGGTGTGTAAGTGTACCTAGAAGAATTGATGCTGTTTTGAAGGCAAGGGGTGTTCATAACAAAAATTGATTTGATTTAGATTTATTTTCTGTTTAGGGATTCATTGATAACAATTAACTATTAACACTTCTATCTCTGAAAGCCTCCCTAATTTACAGCATTTTTTTTACACCTGCCTAAACAGAAATTGCGCAGTAGTGTATAATATAAATATATACAGTATATCTCTATCCAAACACACACCACACATATATATGTATATATATATATATTACACATATTAGGGCTGTGCAAATTAACTTTTAATTGATCGATTAATCTTTAATTTTTTTGATCGATCAAAATCTTTTTGATCGATTAAAATTCTCACCTCTCCGCCGGCTTCTGGGCCTTCAGGGAGTACCATTCGGAGATCCGGTGACATCACGGACACCGGCAGGGCTTGCCGTGTCCATCTGAAGGGCTCCTTTGCTGTGCCTTCATATCTGCATGCCGGTGGGACTTTACTATCTGCCACACGCAAGGGCTGTTACCCTTCCCTCTATTACTTCCCTCTATCAACCTGGGATTCTACAACCATCCACTAGGAGTTGTGATAGTTCCCTTCATGGGACAGCTACATGCCGACGGACTGATGTTAACCTCTCCTCATCTGGATTCAGCAGTGGTATCGTTGTACACATTTTTATACCAGTATCATGCTTAGCTACATGTTTTTATGACTGCTTTTGGTACCATTTGCTATTATTTGCACCATTTTTAGTTTATGTAGCTACATCGGTTTTATCTCCAGTGCAATATTTATTTGGTCACCTACTTGAAGACTATAACAGTTTTAATGCAATTCCCATCGAGCGCTGCCTTTGTGTGTTTTTTGTATCCTGCTATCCATTTATCCAGTGGTTGGGAGCTGCACTGGGAATCATCCTGCAAGGAGATCAGCTAAAAGTAGTTGGATCTGTATGTGCGTTATAATTAATCGAAATTAGTCGATTAATCGATTAAAAAAACAAACGATTAATCGAACACAAAAATTTTGATCAGTAACAGCCCTAATATATATATATATTATATATATATATATATATATATATATATGTTTATATATATATATATATATACAGTGCGGAATATAAGTATTTGAACACCCTGCTATTTTGCAAGTTCTCCCACTTGGAAATCGTGGAGGGGTCTGAAATTGTTATCGTAGGTGCATGTCCACTGTGAGAGACATAATCAAAAAAAAAATAATCCAGAAATCACAATGTATGATTTTTTTAACTATTTATTTGTATGATACAGCTGCAAATAAGTATTTGAACACCTGAGAAAATCAATGTTAATATTTGGTACAGTAGCCTTTGTTTGCAATTACAGAGGTCAAAACGTTACTTGTCCGTTTTTCACCAGGTTTGCACACACTGGAGGAGGGATTTTGGCCCACTCCTCCACACAGATCTTCTCTAGATCAGTCAGGTTTCTGGGCTGTCGCTGAGAAACACGGAGTTTGAGCTCCCTCCAAAGATTCTCTATTGGGTTTAGGTCTGGAGACTGGCTAGGCCATGCCAGAACCTTGATATGCTTCTTACAGAGCCACTCCTTGGTTATCCTGGCTGTGTGCTTTGGGTCATTGTCATGTTGGAAGACCCAGCCTCGACCCATCTTCAAAGCTCTAACTGAGGGAAGGAGGTTGTTGCCCAAAATCTCGCAATACATGGCTCCGGTCATCCTCTCCTTAATACAGTGCAGTCGCCCTGTCCCATGTGCAGAAAAACACCCCCAAAGCATGATGCTACCACCCCCATGCTTCACAGTAGGGATGGTGTTCTTCTTCTTCCTCCAAACACGGTTAGTGGAATTATGACCAAAAAGTTCTATTTTGGTCTCATCTGACCACATGACTTTCTCCCATGACTCCTCTGGATCATCCAAATGGTCATTGGCAAACTTAAGACGGGCCTTGACATGTGCTGGTTTAAGCAGGGGAACCTTCCGTGCCATGCATGATTTCAAACCATGACGTCTTAGTGTATTACCAACAGTAACCTTGGAAACGGTGGTCCCAGCTCTTTTCAGGTCAATGACCAGCTCCTCCTGTGTAGTCCTGGCTGATTTCTCACCTTTCTTAGGATCATTGAGACCCCACGAGGTGAGATTTTGCATGGAGCCACACAGTCCCGAGGGAGATTGACAGTCATGTTTAGCTTCTTCCATTTTCTAATGATTGCTCCAACAGTGGACCTTTTTTCACCAAGCTGCTTGGCAATTTCCCGTAGCCCTTTCCAGCCTTGTGGAGGTGTACAATTTTGTCTCTAGTGTCTTTGGACAGCTCTTTGGTCTTGGCCACGTTAGTAGTTGGATTCTTACCGATTGTATGGGGTGGACAGGTGTCTTTATACAGCTAATGACCTCAAACAGGTGCATCTAATTTAGGATAATAAATGGAGTGGAGGTGGACATTTTAAAGGCAGACTAACAGGTCTTTGAGGGTCACAATTCTAGCTGATAGACAGGTGTTCAAATACTTCTTTGCAGCTGTATCATACAAATAAATAGTTAAATAATCATAAATTGTGATTTCTGGATTTTTTTTTGGATTATGTCTCTCACAGTGGACATGCACCTACGATGACAATTTCAGACCCCTCCATGATTTCCAAGTGGGAGAACTTGCAAAATAGCAGGGTGTTCAAATACTTATTTTCCCGCACTGTATATATATATATATATATATATATATATATATATATATATTCTCTTAAAATGTTTGCATTTACAATTGTTTCAGAATGAAAACACACATTGAAGCAGCTACACATTGTTTTCTCTTGGCTCGGTACACATCTTTTCAAAAAAACAACGCTGATATACTAAATGGACAAACATGTCAGTGTTTAGGCTATTACCTTCTGAAGAAAGCTTCATCCAGCAATGTTATACTTTAAACTTGTGCCAAGAAAACATCTTTCATTTTCAACTGAGATCTGCTGCAGACCTGTAACATCCCATTAAATTGGAAGATGTGAGGCTATTTGAAAAGCCCAGAGGAACGAAGACTTGCCTGTCACCGTGTTGTGTTATGCTCCATAGGTTTCCAATGATGGGTCACCCAAAACAAACTATCACATCAACAAAAAGAATGGTATGTTCTAAACTGGCCCTGAATTTTACCAGATATTGCTTCACGATGAATAAGATTTTCCAGAGAAATGTTAGGTTTTGTATATAGAAACTGAAGGGAAAGTATAGTGACCGGCGTTTATCAAGCAAATAAGTGAATAATTGGATACCAACCTATTGCAAACAGATTGCTCACGATTTGTCAAAATGTAGGTGACCCCTATGCCTGTAATTCTGGGCAGCCAACTGGGACAGATTTAAAAGGGTTTGTGACAGATGAGATCATTGGAAATTAGACAGATTTTCACACTAACCATAGGCACAAATAAGAAGAGGTCAGAGACAGGTTTTTTTTTTTTTGCAGTGCTACTTTAGTGCAGCATAGGGTATTAAAGAGGAAGTAAACCCTCTGAAAAAAAATACATCCTGCAAGACAAAGGCATAATGAGCTAGTATGCATAGCATACTAACTCATTATGAATTACTTTCCTGAGATCAAAGCCCCTCCAGTGGTCCTCGTTCCCCTCCTCCGTCGCCGCCATCTTTCCCGGAGTGACTACCGGGTATCGAGCCACCAGTCACAGCACAGATCGCTGCTAGAAATGGCACACTCAGTGCGCCTGCACAGTTGTTTAGGATGCATGCGCTGTAGACATTGGTGCCTGTCATTTCTGTAAATATCCCCTAAACCATGTAGGTTTAGGAGATATTTCTTGCACCTACAGGTAAGCCCTTAACCATTAAGGAGCCACCACGCCGCCGATATATATCATCGACAGAATGGCAACACGGTGGCTGCACGCGAAATCGGTCCATATCGACCAGGCCTGACCGCGGCTTCCCCCGGCTCCGGAGCTCGTGGTGACAGATCAAGACAGCAAGTAAGCAAGTGTGACAGTGTGTAAACAAACCTTCCCCGTTCTTCTCTGTGGCAGTGTCAGTGATCGTCTGTTCCCTGTCATAGGGAACGACGATCAGTGACGTCACACATACAGCCACGCCCCCCTACAGTAAGAAACACACATGAGGTCACACTTAACCCCTACAGCGCCCCCTAGTGGTTAACCCTATCACTGCCATTGGCATTTTCACAGTAATCAGTGGCAAAACCTCTCTGGGAATACTTAGAATATCACTCCACCTCTCTATTGTAGACTAAAAGGGCGTGCATGTCACCCAGTCTGTAATATAATTCTGCATATGGAACGTGTTTATAGGGGTTCAAATTGTAAAGAAATCTCAAAATAACTGCATAAAGATGTGGCTCATATGGAGCACATTGCAATTTCTTTAAATCCCTTGAAGTTGAGGTGATACTGTACTTGCATTTCAATATCAGTGCTTCTCAGCCTGAATTAAAGCAATAAGTACCTAAAAAAGAGAAAATTATTCAAAAAAATATTTTAAATAGTAAAAGAGAAAAAATGGACAATGAGTTGTACAGGGAGTGCAGAATTATTAGGCAAGTTGTATTTTTGAGGATTCATTTTATTATTGAACAACAACCATGTTCTCAATGAACCCAAAAAACTCATTAATATCAAAGCTGAATATTTTTGGAAGTAGTTTTTAGTTTGTTTTTAGTTTTAGCTATTTTAGGGGGATATCTGTGTGTGCAGGTGACTATTACTGTGCAAAATTATTAGGCAACTTAACAAAAAACAAATATATACCCATTTCAATTATTTATTTTTACCAGTGAAACCAATATAACATCTCAACATTCACAAATATACATTTCTGACATTCAAAAACAAAACAAAAACAAATCAGTGACCAATATAGCCACCTTTCTTTGCAAGGACACTCATGCAGCCTCCCATCCATGGATTCTGTCAGTGTTTTGATCTGTTTCACCATCAACATTGCGTGCAGCAGCAACCACAGCCTCCCAGACACTGTTCAGAGAGGTGTACTGTTTTCCCTCCTTGTAAATCTCACATTTGATGATGGACCACAGGTTCTCAATGGGGTTCAGATCAGGTGAACAAGGAGGCCATGTCATTAGTTTTTCTTCTTTTATACCTTTTCTTGCCAGCACGCTGTGGAGTACTTGGACGCGTGTGATGGAGCATTGTCCTGCATGAAAATCATGTTTTTCTTGAAGGATGCAGACTTCTTCCTGTACCACTGCTTGAAGAAGGGGTCTTCCAGAAACTGGCAGTAGGACTAGGAGTTGAGCTTGACTCCATCCTCAACCCGAAAAGGCCCCACAAGCTCATCTTTGATGATACCAGCCAACCAGTACTCCACCTCTCACCTTGCTGGCGTTTGAGTCGGACTGGAGCTCTCTGCCCTTTACCAATCCAGCCACGGGCCCATCCATCTGGCCCATCAAGACTCGCTCTCATTTCATCAGTCCATAAACCTTAGAAAAATCAGTCTTGAGATATTTCTTGCCCAGTCTTGACGTTTCAGCTTGTTGTGTCTTGTTCAGTGGTGGTCGTCTTTCAGCCTTTCTTACCTTGGCCATGTCTCTGAGTATTGCACACCTTGTGCTTTTGGGCACTCCAGTGATGTTGCAGCTCTGAAATATGGCCAAACTGGTGGCAAGTGGCATCTTGGCAGCTGCACGCTTGACTTTTCTCAGTTCATGGGCAGTTATTTTGCGCCTTGGTTTTTTCCACACGCTTCTTGCGACCCTGTTGACTATTTTGAATGAAACGCTTGATTGTTCGATGATCACGCTTCAGAAGCTTTGCAATTTTAAGAGTGCTGCATCCCTCTGCAAGATATCTCACTATTTTTGACTTTTCTGAGGCTGGCAAGTCCTTCTTTTGACCCATTTTGCCAAAGGAAAGGAAGTTGCCTAATAATTATGCACACCTGATATAGGGTGTTGATGTCATTAGACCACACTACTTCTCATTACAGAAATGTACATCACCTAATATGCTTAATTGGTAGTAGGCTTTCGAGCCTATACAGCTTGGAGTAAGACAACATGCATAAAGAGGATGATGTGGTCAAAATACTCATTTGCCTAATAATTCTGCACTCCCTGTATGTTGCCCCCTCTACAGGGTGAGTGGGCAGAACACACCAAAATTAACTAAAAAATACACCCTGGACCCAAAAAAATTTAATCTATAAAAATCTGGGTCCAAGATTAGTAAACCTGAGTTGAGCCGGCCTAATATAAGTAAATTCACCTAATTTAGAAGTTGGACATAACCCCCTAACCAACCACTGTGCCATGCCATCAAACGCAGCCACCGTGCCATCTAAACACAGCGACTGTGCCATGCCATCAAAATGCAGCCACCGTGCCATCAAAACGCAGCCACTGTGCCATGCCAACAAAACGCAGCCACTGTGCCATGCCATCAAAACACAGCCACTGTGCCATGCCATCAAATGCAGTCACTGTGCCATGCCATCAAACGCAGCCACTGTGCCATCAATTGTCACCACTGTGCCCCCAATTGTCGCCACTGTGCCATGCCATGCCATCAATTGTCACCACTATGCCATCAAACACAGCCACTGTGCCCCCAATTGTCGCCACTGTGCCCCCAATTGTAGCCACCGTGCCCCCAATTGTATCCACTGTGCCCCCAATTGTCGCCACTGTGCCCCCAATTGTAGCCACTGTGCCCCCAATTGTCGCCACTGTGCCCCCACTTGTAACCACTGTGCCCCCACTTGTAGCCACCGTGCCCCGTACCCCCTGGCACTTACCTTTCTGGCTTCTACCATCCCTCGATGTCCCTCGTCCAACCCTCGATGACGCTTCAGCCAATCAGGTTACTGATTACCAGAATCAGATTACCTGATTGGCTGAGACGCCTGTCAGTCTTATCCTCGGAACGCACGGCCGGTACGTCCCGAGGATTAGCTTCAGGAAGCCGACTACAGCCTCAGGGCTGTACTCGGAAAGCACTTCCACACAGCCAGTCAGCTGCCGCTTTCAGCTGACTGGCGATCAATGTCCGGTCAGCTGAATAGTGGGCGGCAGCGGCGAAAATATACAGATTCATACAGTGTATGAATCTGTATATTTTACTGGCTGTGAGCGATCCAGAGGGGGCGGATTATGAAATAATTCATTCCTACAGTATTCAACCATTATCAATGAAGGCATTGACATCTGTATCCATATTTAGGCCGTGTGGAGTATAGCATCGCACCCTATGGATTCATGCCAACTCAAGTCTTTAGAGCTCCCTAACTAATGAGCTACCCCTCCAATGAGCACTAAATTTGTCAATCCACAACAATAGTGTGTTGGCTGGATTTCGGATATGGTGAATATCGTAATGTTTGGAGACAGAGTGGTACTTGAAGCTTGTTTTAACTTCTTAAGGACCACCACATGTACATTTACGTCGGCAGAATGGCATGGACAGGCACATTGACGTCCCTGCCTAGACGTGGGTCGGGGGGTCCGACCCCCCCGGTACTTGCGGCGGGCCCCGTGGCCGCATGAGTGATCCGGGATGAGGGGGCGGCTATTTGTTTCTAGCCACCCCCTCGCGATCGCTCCCAGCCAATCCGCGCACTCCCCCACCCTCTGCCTGTGGGGGAAGTGATGTATTCTCTCCTTGTGGCGGTCTTTTCAACCGCCGCTGAGGAGAGAAGACATCACACAGTGAGTTTGCACCAACACTACACTTAGGCCGCGTACACACGGAGGGACATGTCCGATGGAAACGGTCCGCGGACCGTTTTCATCGGACATGTCTCCTCTGGATTTTCCTCCAGCGGTGTGTACACACCATCGGATCAAAATCCCAGCGGGCAGACAGCGCGGTGACGTGGCGGTGACATTGACGCCGTCACGTCACCGCACCAGGAAGTAAAAAACTTCCACGCATGCGTCGCATCCATACGACGCTTGTGCAGGCAGATATGTCCGCTGGTTAGTGTACTAACCAGCGGACATATCTGACGGACATGTCGCCGGCGGACAAATTTTAAAGCATGCTTTAAAATTTTATCCGCCGGTCAGACATGTCCGCTAGCCCATACACACGATCGGATTTGTCCGCTGAACTGGTCCATCTGACCAGTTTCAGCGGACAAATATGATCGTGTGTATGCGGCCTAACACAGTACACATAGGCACATAAACCCCCCCCCCCCCGATCACCCCCCCAGTCCCCTGTCACAGTGTCACTGAATGCAGTGATCATATATTTACTGATCACTGCATTTAGTGTCAGTGTGACAGGCAGTTAGTGTTAGGTCCAGGGTAGCCCATTACCCCCCCATAAAGTTTTAACCCCTTGATCACCGCCCTAGTTAACCCTTTCACCCCCTATTGCCAGTGTCACTAAGCGATCGGTTTTCTGATCTTTGTATTAGTGTCACTGTTGCCGCTAGGTAGCTAGTTTTTATTTATTGCGATTTTTTTTTTTACTAAAGACATGTGGCTGAATAAATTTTGGCCTAAATGTTTGACTAAAATTTAGTTTATTCGATTTTTCTTATAACAAAAAGTAGAAAATATAATATTTTTTTTTTAAATTCTGTATTTTTCCATTTATATCGCAAAAAATAAATATTGCAGAGACAATCAAATACCATCAAAAGAAAGCTCTATTTGTGGTAAGAAAATGGCGCAAATTTTGTTTGGGAGCCACGTCGCACGACCGCGCAATTGTCTGTTAAAGCGACGCAGTGCCGAATTGTAAAAACGCCTCTGGGCATTTAGCAGCATATTGGTCCGGGACTTAAGTGGTTAATGTTGGTAATATGCACTCCCAATTGGACCTGCATGGACCATTTAGTCCGGCCTATGTACTGGAGCCCACACGGGCATTGTAACAAATACATAATGCCGTTGAGCTACAGGTAATAAAAGGCTACATTTTCTTTAGATGTACTGGTTGAAAAGAAAGACTCAGTTTTCTTAATTTTACTCTTGTTCAAAGTACACACTTGACACTTACGGCACTGGTGGTAACCCGAAAGGTTCTGCAAAAAGGTCACCTTTTTTGTTGGAGGATCAACTACATTGGGGGCTACCCTATCTCTGAGGGAGGGGACCCCTCTAAAGATCACCTGTGGGTTGACTGGTAGAAATGTTTTAATAATCCTGTCATTTCCCAACAGGTGCCAATGTTTACGTATGATCATTTTGATCAAATAGTGCTGGGTCGGGAAAGTTGTGATGAAAAATTCAACGGGTCTATCTCTAACTTTCCTAGGACCTACATCCAATAGCATTGATCAATCCTCGCTACCTCTTCAATAGTGGCCTCTAGAGAATCTAAGTCATAGCCTTTCTCCTGCAGTTTATTTTTTTATATATCTGCTTGAGATTTGTAGTCCTCCAAAGCCATGCAGTTCAGTCTCATCCTGACGAACTGGCTCTTGGGGACTGACTTAAGCTAGGAGTCATTGTGGCAACTACCCAAAGGTATGAATGAGTTACGATCAGTTTGTTTAAAGTAGGACTTTGTCTTAAAGCAGCCTACATCATTAGATATTGTGAGATCCAAACAATGTACTTTGTCTTGGCTCGCCTCATGGACAAATCTTATAACTTGATTGTTGTTATTGAGGGAGGAAAAAAAGAGTAATTCATATGACCACTATATTGGGAAGGGTTTTATCGCTACTATGACTGTTGCTTTCAGCTTGATATTCGATACCATAACTTATGATCTGGCTACTGGCGGACTCTAGTGGCCTTTCTCATAACTGCATTGTCATATCTCTACAAGTTTAACTGGTACTGTTTGGTAAGCTCTGTTTTACTGGGACTGTTATCCTGGATGCACCACTGTGCTCCGTGCTGTGCCAGGGGGTATATCTTTAAAAGCATTGTTTTCAACATCGTTTTGCCCACACACCATCACTTTTTATGACACAAAAAACTACGTTTTGAAAAACGACACAAAAAATTCAAGCATGTTGGAATTTTTTTTGTCGTTTTTTTGAAGACAAAAAACAACGTTTTGCCCACACACGATCAATTTAAATGACGTTCTAAAAAACTACGTTTTTTTTCATCGCAAAAAACGACCGTGTGTACGCTGCATAACTCCACTAAAGCCCCGTACACACGATCGGGCTTTTGCCCAGCCAAATTCACATCGGAATTCCGACAGAATTACATCGGAGTAAAAGATCTAAATCTAAATCTAAGTAAAAGATAAAAGATCTAAATCTAAATCTAAATCATTAAACCAACTGGAGTTGTTTTTACGGATAAGCGCTCTGCATTTTGGGGCGATTATATCTGCGGTTTGCAGCAAAGCTTTGTAATGGCGTTAAGAATTTCTGCTGGTGATTGAGTTTGTTTTATTTCTGTCATATTTTTTAATAGGGTACTTTTAAAGTGTTCCGAGCTAAGTTTCTTCATAGATCTTGTCCAGTATATCCTTGGCTGGATTGCAATTTTTTTTAAGGACGGCTTTGGTGGTTATTTTGAAACTAATTGCATGATGATCTGTCCAGGCAGGGCCGATCCACCCTATAGGCTCACTATGCAAGCCGCTTAGGGCCCCGCAAAGCTGCGGAGGGCCCCCCAAATTACTAGAGGCCCCGCCTGGTGAGAAGTAATTTTCAGCCCCCCACCCCGCTTCTCAACTGGGTGTATGGGAGAAGAGGTAAGTAGTCAGCACCCCCCGCTTCTCACTTTAATGTAAGATGTCATTTCCGACAGCAGAACACCCCCTCTCCCAGCTTCTCAACTTTAATCTTTAATGTGACATGTCACTGTCGGCAGCGCCCCCCCTGCGCTTCTCAACTGTAATGTGACATGTCACTTTTCTGAAGCCCCCCGCTTCTCAACTTTAATGTGTGACATGTCATTTTGCTTAGGGCCCCAGGGAGGTCAGGATCGGTACTGTGTCCAGGGTAGGGGTCTGTTTTCTGAAATGTTGATGTCCACATCCTGTTTGAAAATCAGGTCCAGGATGTGGCCTGAGGCAAGCGTGGGAGCGCATATCAGTTGCTGCAGACCTAGTCCTTCCAATTGGTCGATGCAGGCGTTGGCTATGGAATCCTGTGAGGAGTTGGCCCAGAGGTTGAAATCTCCAAGAAGCAGGAGGTGTTTGGCTTTTAGAGTGTAAGTAGCGATAAATTCTGTCAGCGATGAGAGGAGATGCGTCTTTGGGCCTGGTGGGCTATAGCATAATAGTATATGGATCATATTCTGGGGTGTTGTTTGGAGTTGTAGGGTGAGTGTTTCCATGAATGGTACTGAACTCTGTGCGTCTGGTTTGGTGAGAGAGAGGTGGGATTTGTAAATCACTGCTAGGCCTCCTCCTTCTTGTCCAATTCTGTTCTCCATTAGAATACCATAATTCTCTGGGGCCGCGTACACACGATGAGACATGTCCGCTCAAACATGTCCAAATTTGTCCGCTGGGAAAACATGTCCGCTAGCCCTTACACACGATCGGAGATGTCTGCTGAAACGGTCCGCCGGACCAATTTCAGCAGATAAATTTGATCGTGTGTAAGCGGCCTAGCACAAGTTCTCCTAAAATGGCATTACAGTTCAATGTTAGCCAACTTTTTGTAATGAACAGGCAATCTATGTTGTGTTGGATGATAAAGTCGTGGGTTTCTTGTCTGTGCTTGACTGCCGTTCTAGTGTTGATTAAAGCGTACGATAGATGTTGTGTCTGCGATGCTGTCGTCTTATTTTTGATGGTCGTTCGTTGATCCGTTCTTAAGAGCTGTTCTTTCAGTAGTATTTTTAGGATGGCGTCTGGTAGTGTTGGCGCTGTGTTTTTTTAGATCACGGATGTTTTTTGTGGAATATTTCATGTTGAGGGTTGTGCGTAAGAAAAAAACGCAGGTGCGCGGAGTGGATGGCGGTAATGATGCTGGAGGCGATGGTGGTGTTACCTGCGGGAAAAATGGAGGGAGGCCTAACCAACCCACCTAGTTGATCCAGAGAAAGGCGAAAAAAAAACCCTGCCTGGCGTTGCCAATGTGCTGTAGCCAGGGAAAAAAATTCCTTCCTGATCCTTTTAAAGCAATCGGTTGAACCCTGGATCAACTTGCTAAAGTGACAGCGGGATTGGGCTTACCTGCTAGTTGATTGATCAGTGGTACCGCTGATCTAATGTGGTCCTTCCGGTGTTCCTGAATGAAGGTGATTATAACCAGTGCTGGGTATAGCACTATGGCTATTCCTTAGTGGCCTATCTGGGGGCAGAGGGGTGAGATGTGGGTCTCCCTGGTCCTTTAAGAGTGGTGGGAGCTGGGTTCTTGGTTTTGGGAGGACCAAGATGGCCGCCGGATGGTCGTTAGGCCCGAGCCGCGGCCTTTCCTACAGTGGATGGCTGGCCGTCAGACTCGTGGTGGGACCCGGAGGGGGGGGGTGGCAAGCTAGCTGGCGTGATAGATGGCTTTGTCGGCCTCGAGCTAGGCCGCAGCCGCTGACTTTCCTAGGAGAGCCGCGGCTGTCGTAGGGGGGGGGGGGTGCAGGCCTACCTGTAAGCTCTTGTGCCGAGTGGACGTCCGCCGGAGGTCTCGTTATTTGGCGGAAGGCCGCGAACGGAGCAGCAGGGGGAAAAAGAACCTGAAAAGAAGAGGGATTGCCGGAAGTTTTTAGGCCGCAGCCGCGGTCTGTCCTGAGGCCTGGAGCTCGCGTGTGCGCCGGCTGATCAGCTGATCAGAACGTGGCTGCGTGGGGAGGGTGAAGGGCGATTTGGAAGCTTGATCTGGATGCTGGATGCACACTGGAGCACGCTGAGCTGGACTGCCTAACCTTCCTCTAGCAGCAGGTGCTACAAACCTCACTGCAAGCCGGGCAGAGGCCAAATGACAATTGACTCCTCCGTGACTCCTCAATTTACAGTGATCTCCAGGAATGTCAGGGGCCAGAGCGCCACTGTTAAGTGCTCCTTGGTGTTCTGGTTCTTCCAGAAGCATAATCTGCATATTTGTGTCCTGCAGGAGACGCATCTCTAGGGCTCTAAAACCATTTGTCTGGAAAACTCTACCGTTCCGGCTCATTGAGGTTAAAAGAGACCCGGAGGGTAGATATGTAATTTTACATGCTCATATTTATGACAAAAATGTAGTGCTGGTCGGGGTGTATGTTCCACCCCCGGCCTCAGCTCAGGTTTTAAATCTGATTATGCAACATGTAGCACAGTGTGATACTGACGTGGTATTGATGTCTGGGCATACAGCCGTATAGGCATCCTCCACTAACCAGGGGCATACTCTGCTGCATAGGAAGGCTCTGGGCTTTAACCACTTCAGGCCCGCGCTACGGTTGAATGACGGCAACAGCGCGGGCCTGAATATCCAACATGCCGTCATTTGACGGCATCTCCTTTAGGCCTTGTACACACGATCGGACATATCCGATGAAAACGGTCCGCGGACCATTTCCATCGCATATGTCCGATCGGGAGTTTGATCCGATGGCGTGTGACACACCATCGGATCAAATTCCCCGCCGCCGGACGACGCGGTGACGCGGCGGTACGTTGACGCCCGCCACGTCACCCGCACCAGGAAGTTAAACACTTCCGCGCATGCGCCGAATCCATTCGGGCGCGCGCGGGCGGCGGTGGGAGGACGACATGTCTGCTGGTAAGTGTACTAACCAGCAGACATGTCGGGCGCGGACAGATTCCACCTGATGGATTTCAAAGCATGCTTGAAATCTGTCGGTGGAAAATCTGTCCATCGGACCGTTTTCAGCGGACATATCCCCTCGTGTGTACGAGGCCTTATGCGTTCCCAGCGCGCTGTAGAGCGCGCTGCGGGGAAGCCCTGTGTTGTCCGTGTCCCTTGGACACGGCCAATCACAGATAGCGGCGAACGGCTAATCAGAGTGGCCGTTTGCGATGCGATCTGTGGGCGAATGAGAGATGATCTCTCATAGATCATCTCTCATTGCCCGTTTTACACAGAGACAGCGTTCCTGTTCTCTGGAGAGGAGGAGCCCGATCTGTGTTCCTTCCTACATAGGGACACAGATCGGTCACCCCTCCCAGTCACCCCCCTCCCCCCACAGTTAGAACACACCTAGGATACACATTTAACCCCCCTTCCTCACCCCCCTAGTGTTAACCCCTTCAATGCCAGTCACATTTATATACTGTAATTAGTGCATATTTATAGCACTGATCGCAGTATAAATGTGAATGGCGCCAAAAATGTGTCAAAAGTGTCGATGTGTCCGCCATAACGTCGCATGTACCAATAAAAATCGCAGATCACCGCCTTTCTAGTAAAAAAATAAATAATAAAAAATAATAATTCTCTCCCCTATTTTGTAAGCGCTATAACTTTTGCGCAAAACGGTCGCTTATTGCGATTTTTTTTTTTTTTTTTACCAAAAATATGTAGAAGAATACGTATAGCCCTAAACTGAGAATTTTTTTTTTTTTTATTGGGATATTTATTATAGCAACAAGTAAAAAATATTGTATTTTTCTTCAAAATTGTCGCTCTTTTTTTTTTATAGCGCAAAAAATAAAAACCGCACAGGCGATCAAATACCACCAAAAGAAAGCTCTACTCTACCACCAAAAGGACGTAAATTTTGTTTGGGAGCCACGTCGCACGACCGCGCAATTGTCAGTTAAAGCGATGCAGTGCCGGAAGCTGAAATTTTACCTGGGCAGGAGGGGGGTGTAAGTGCCCAGTATGCAAGTGGTTAAAGAATGACTTCACCACTGCTTGTATTTACTTCTTCCTGGACTGAAGATTTTCAAGTGCGTGTTCAGTGAGTCAGGACTACCCTCCTGCTCAATGTTACCCGGCCCATTATCTAGCCTTTTTTCCTGACCATCCGTATGCTCCTGGAGGATCGTTCACTCCTTGCTTACCAGCATTTACCTGTCCTGTCACCCATCGCAACATTTTTTTGCTTTCAAATGATAACACCCTCCTAACTGGCCAAGGTATTATCTTTTGAACCTTGGCCATTGTTAGGCCTAGACCGACTGTTTACCCTCAACACGTCTAACTCTACTGTATATTGAACTGTCTTTGCTCCTTTGCTCCTGAGGAAGCGCTTTCTACAGCACGTAACATGTAGAGCAAGCCCTCCTGTTCCTCTGGACTACCACTCGGTTATACACCTTATATAGTCAACTTTACAATCATGTGCTATATTTGAGCCACTGTTGGTAGAACTGTATTACAATTGTGACAACCTATGTGGACCAGTTATCTACTTTTTTTTTATTTTTATGTAACTGCTTTTATGACATTCTTATAATATAAATATATTATATACTGTGTGCTTTTAAAGTCCAAACAATTAGCCTCTAAACAATTCCAATACACCAAGATGGCTAAAATTGCTGATTGGTGGAAAGGCACACACCTCTATCATCATAGGCAGACACTCTCAGAGGTGTTTTGTAACAGGCCAGCTCTCGACTAATCTATTTTAGCAACCTCCCCTGACAGAAATTTCAAGCTGCTTTTATCTGATGTATCCGATAATTTGTCTGAAGTTATCAGGCTGGTAGCAGAGGAACGGGTCAGGAGAGAGCTATGGCTCTTTAAAGAGAGATATCAAAATACTGCAGATATATGTGCCCAGCTCAAATTTCATGAATTGGTTTACATCCACTTTAAGAAGTGAAATGTAGCGCCTCCTTGCGTTTAGCGCGGGTATTGCGCTTTAAAAAGAATAGTTGATTGGAAGAGTTACTTTGCTTTCAATCGCAATTGTTGAGTTACTGGCCTGTCTTATTCTGGGAAGGTCCACTGGTTCGGACTGCATTCTGGGGATGTCAGTTCATCCTTGGCCGGCAGTGGGAGCTAGAGGGATTCCCGGCAGATTGAGTCTTCCCCAGCAGCCAATTGGAGAGTTTTCCTCTCACTGGGCATGCTGGTGAGGGGTATATCTGGACAAGAGGTCAGGTGTTTGGGTTTTTTTTGGCGTTCCCTGCGGGGGATCCCGGAGTCGGGGTGTGGCATCCACCTTTAGGGTGTGCGCACCCAGGGACCCCGTCGGTGTGGCCCATCCGGCTAATATCCTGGCCTTGCTGAGTCTCGGTCGGAGACGAATCTGAGGGGGGACCCCAGTAGATGGCTGGGTTCCTGAATGTCGCTGGGAAGATCCGGCACTAGAGCCATAGACAGGTACTCTTCGCTGTCGCATGGTGCCGGACGCACAGGAAAAAGCTGGGAGGATTTGCTCTGTTCGGGTGCTGGCAAATTATTCAGATTACATTGGCCTGTGGCAGAGGCCTAGAGCCGGGTCAGAGAGAGAAAGACCTGTTGTTCCTAGCCTGCGTTGTGACGGTGACGCGTGTGAATTGGCGCTGTCTGCTACTGAGTTGCGCTGTGTGCTTATCCAGGCCTGACATCAAGAATCTCTACCTCTTATTCATCAACCTGTCCTTCTTCATCGAGTTGGTGTTTGGCTATGTTGGCCTGGAATTAAAGCGTAAGAAAATCTTTATTGCCTGTCTGGACATTCAAGTTATTGCAAAGTGTTCTGGTGCATCCCTGGACCAAGCAAGGGTAACTTCAACATGCCGGTCCCATCATCAATCCAGCGGCTCCTTCGCGGGTTAGCGCCACCCGAATTGAGAGGCTCCACAGTGGTCAAAGAACGGGGACTCAGGGCCAGTAAACAGGGTTCCTGCTTGGTTTTGACTTCAACTTTAACCACTTGCTGACTGCTGCACGCCGATGTACGTCGACAACATGGGATAGGCAGGCATATTGGCGTACAGGTACGTCCCTTCAAATTTCCCGCCGCGTGCCTCGCGAGTGCAGACGCGGGTCCTGGGAACTTGATGTTCCCGGGTGGTCCGCGATTGCAGTCGGCATGGGCAGAACAAGGAAATTCCTTTGTAAACAAGGCATTCCCCTATTCTGCCTAGTGACACTTTAACTGATGACTGTTCCCCGTGATTTTTGTTTTTTTCTGAGTTTATATTGCAAAAAATAAAAAATCTAGTTCTATTTGTGTGCATAATTGCGCAATTATAGTGCAATGCTGAATAAAAAAATTCTGGTCATAAAGGGGGTAAAACCTTCTGAAGATGGTTACAATTGAATTCTGGTCAGGAAAACTTTCATGTAAATATTATGCACTTAATAAATAAATCCACTTTTTGTGCACCAAAAGCTTTTGAAAACCTAGGTGTTAACTTGGAAAAGTAACGGTGACATTACTTGCGCAGAGAGCAGAGTTGTGGGAGGGACCCAGCAGGCTCCACCCACTAAAGACTAACTGCAGAAAACTACAGGAATGGAAGAGACAAGACCAGTCACCCTCACGAGGGGAGAGGGCAGTAGTGTTTGGTTCAGGAAGGCAAAGTTTCCAACAGCTTATCCCACAGTCCAGCTTTAAGGGCCAGTTCACAACCACAGAAATGCAGTTCGGTTGCACACTGGACGCAGTTTTGATGCATTTCTGATGCATTCCAATGTGTTTTTGATGCTTTCTGGTGAGTTTTTTTCTTCTCTTTATCTGCATCTTAAATATGCACATCCAATCCAGTGCATTTTTCATATGTTTTGTCACGTTACAGTAAAGTGTTTTGCAGATTTTCTTTTTTTGTGTGTTCTACTTTTCTTTCCGCACTGGAACTGACTGCATTGGCGTGAACTATGTCATTAGAACCCATATAACCTACTTTCAATGCATTTTTGATGCAGAAAAAAAATGCACTGGACTGCGTCTGGTGTGAATTGGCCTGACCCTGGGAAAAATCTATTTCCTGGTGCCTCCATGGCAGCATACCTGTGACAAGCTCTGCCTTGACTCCTCCCTCAGGACTAGTGAATATTATAAAAGAGTTGGTTAGCACCTCCCCCACATCCTCTTTTTTTTCTCATACCTCATGGCGTGAATTCTGGTCAAACATCCTACCTTCTGCATTCGGCAGCGTCCAGCCTGGTCCCTTCTCTACAGTCTATGTACAAAAACAAATGATGAATAAAGTATAACAGAAAATGGTGGTTCAAATATTCAATCTTGTCATTTAACATAAGATGGTGGATATATTTTTTCTTCAGTATTTACTCTCTCTCTCTGTAAGTTATCAAAGCATTCTCTGATTTCTCTGAAGGGTATAACTCTGTTGTTTGCAACTTGGTTTGCAGGGTTGCTTTTGCAGGGTTAGCTTAGTTGGGTTTGGTTTGTGAATTAGGTTAGGAGGTATGAAGGTATGGTATGAAGGTATGAAGGTATGGTATGGAGGTATGGTGGAACTACAAGTGAACACACAACTAGATCAGTATACAGGTACCTTACAACTATTTACAAAAAGAACATATATATATATAAACTGTGTCACATACATATTTTTATCCCCTGGCTTCCATAAAACAAGACTCTGGCCTTGTGTGTCTGCTCTCTGTCTCTGTGTGGCTCTGTCTCCATGTGGCTTTCTGTCTCTGTGTGGAATAATCTAGTAGCACATGGAGTATTAGGAACCTCCCAGACAGAGTGTTTGTAAAGCTGGCTGTGACTAGTCAAGACTCTGCTCAATGTGAGATTAGCTGTGATTGGGCAAGGCTACCAATGAGTCACAAAAGCTTAACTCTATGCTTGCTGGCATGAATTCAACTGTGTTATTGCTTTGCTTGTTCTGTCATATAAGTAAACGATTCTTAAAGGCATATTTTTTCTTTTGCTTCTGTGAACACAACATACTGTTATATAACATACAAGTATAAAATCACAGTGAATAACTCTGCCTTTGTCTCTCACATATAAACATGTGCTCTACATTAGGTTCTTAGCAGGTTTAGCTGTATACACATGTAGGTTATATTAGCTACCTAGGACAGGTTCTAGCTGGCCAGCTACATCAGGGGACTCCTCTGATGACTCGGATGCCTCTGGCTGTGCCTTTGCCATGGTCCAGCCCTATGTACAGGCAGTTAAACAGGCAATTGGGCGTACTTCCCCTTTCTCAAATGCCAAATTTCCATTTTCCCTCTCATGGACGAGATTAAGGGTGTGATTGAGGAAGAATGGAAAAAGACGGAAAAAAGATTTTTCCTTAATCGCATGGCAAAACTATACCCTCTTTCGAAAGCCAACTTTGCAATGCTTGAGGCCCCTCCAGTGGTCGATGCAGCGGTGGTAAGGTTAGCAAAAAACGTTACGCTGCCTATGGAAGACTCAACTTCATTTAAGGATCCACTCGATAGAAGAATGGATCTCAACCTCAAGAAAGCTTACCAGATGGCGGGCAATGCTTGTAAACCTGCGATAGCCCTAACATCAGTGTCCAACGCGCTACTTGCCTGGACAGATAATATAGAGTCGCAATCCAACAGGATATCCCAAAGGAGGACATTATCAAGGCTTTAGACAAGCTAAAACTCTCAGCAGACTTTATTGGGGAAGCTGCTATCGATTCAATCCGATGCTCCGCAAGGTCAATGCTCCACACAGTAATGGCCAAACGGGCCTTGTGGCTGAAACCATGGTCAGCAGATATTGCATCAAAACAAAATTGGTACAAAATACCGTTTAATGGGAAAGCCCTATTTGGGGAGAAATTTGATAAAGCCATCTCTTGCGTTACTGGCGGAAAGTCGGGCCTGTTGCCCCAGGACCAGGGATGGACTGGCCATTGGGACTACAGGGAGTTTCCCGGTGGGCCGGTGGCTCAGTGGGCCGGCTTCAGTGACAGCGGACCGCCGCCCCCCTCCGCTCCTCTGTCTCTCCCTTCCCGCAGCGCTCACCTCCTCTTCCTCCCCGCAACGCTCACCTGGGGGGAACAGAGAAGCAGAGGGGGAACAGAGGAGCAGAAGGGATGGCAGAGGAGCATGGGGGAGAGGACAGGAAGCTGACTCAACAGCTATGGCCTGGGAGTTTCTCACTTCTGCCTAATCTTGTCCCATAAGGGGGCACTGAACTGATTCTTTGCCTCGGGTGAAATAATGTCTAGCGTCCCCACTGGTAATGCCTATAAGAGTACCAGTACCAGCCAATCTACTCTAATAAAGTAGAATGGCTAGTAAAGGGGGAGAGGGGGTGCGGGGGGGGGGGGGTGCGGGACTTGTCCGTCCGCCATGGGAGAGACCTGTCAAAGTGGGCCAGTCTGGATGAAGTCCAGGGCCAACTTTTTGTCCCAGTCCAGTCCTGCCCAGGACAGGCGACCCAGGTACTCCAGGACATTCGCACCCAGATTCCAGTATTCTAAAAACAAGGACAACAGACAGTCCAGGCAGGGAAAAGGCTTCAGGCAGAATTGGAAAGGCACGCAGTCCACCTTCCTCAAGAACCGTAGACAGGGAACCATGCCTACTCCACAGGATCCTGCTAAGTCCTTTTGACGCCAAACCATTCCAAGCAATTCCTGTGGGGGCCAGACTCTAACACTTCTTGAAAATATGGGAGGAAAAGTGCAGGGATCCTTGGGTATTTTCCACTGTCAAATACGGGCACTTCTGGACATTTCTAGACAAACCCCCCAAAGACTTCTTCTCTCCGACATGGTGAATCAAGGTCCCTTCAAAAAGCGAAAGCACTACAGCATTTTCTTCTCTCTCTACAGGAACAGCAGGCAGTAATTCCAGTACCTTCGTCAGAAAGATTTACAGGTTTTTACTCCACCCTGTTTCTAATCCCCCCCCAAAAAATTGAGGTAGGAGACCTGTCACAGACCTAAAAAGGCTAAATCACTACATTTTTCGTAGAGCGATTCAAGATGGAATCACTACAAACAATCGTCCCTGTAGTCCAACCAGGGGACTGGATGTTATCAATAGACTTACAGGATGCTTACCTGCATATACCCATACTTCCTTTTTTCCAGAAGTATCTGAGGTTTGCAGTAGGCCAGGTACATCTTCAATTCCAGAGGCTCCCGTTTGGCCTCTGCACTTCACCAAGAGTCTTCACAAAGACCTTAATTGCCATTATAGCCCCTCTAAGGGGGCTTCGAGTTTACCATTACTTGGATGATCTTCTTCTCCTGGCGAAGGATCCAGTCCAATTAGTGGAACACAGGGAAGTTCTTCTGACAATGCTAGCAGAATTTGGATGGAAGATAAACCAGGAGAAGGGTGACCTTTTTCCAACCCAGGAAATGATTTATCTGGGCGCACTGTTCAACACAGAGAATGGAACAATGTTCCTTCCACCTCAAAAGGTGATGTCTATTATTCGGCAGATGAAGAGTGTGATTGCGAGACCCCATCTGACCGCCTCGAACTGTCTGAGCCTGATTGGCCGGATGTCATCATGTATCCCTATGGTTCCTTGAGCCCATTGGCATTTGAGTTATTTCCAACTGGAATTCTTGAGGCAGTGGAACAAACGATATCTATCTCAACCCATACTCCTGACGACCCTGATGCTCAGAAGTCTTCATTGGTGGATGAAGAAACACACGCTGATGAAGTCACGTCCGTTAGGGCATGTCAACTGGATCACAATTACCACTAATGCCAGTTTAGCAGGCTGGGGAGCACACTGCAACCAGATCTCAGTGCAAGGGAGATGGTCCTTTCATGCAACAGGCCTGGTATCGAATATCCTGGAGATCCGGGCAGCATACCGTGCATTACTAGCCCTAGAATTCGAGATCACGGGAAGACCAGTTCTTTCTACGGATGGACAACAGAGCCGCTGTGTCTTATATACACCGACAAGGAGGGACACACAGCAGGTCCCTGCTGAGGGAGGTGGAACCTATAATCCTCTGGACGGAAAGAAATCTAAAAGACCTAAGGGCAGTCTACCTGCCTGGTCATCTCAACTCAAGAGCCGACCTCCTGTCTCCCAGGTTCATAGATGCCAACGAATGGTCTCTGCACCCAAGAATGTTCAACTGGATAGTGAACCTATGGGGGCCCCCCGAGCTGGACCTATTTGCGACAGCGTGCAATACCAAGGTTCATCTCGAGGCTCCCACATCCCCAGGCAGAGGCAGTAGACGCTCTTTCAGCCCCCTGGGCATGCAATCTGGCCTATGCCTTCCTTCCGCGGCCTCTTATTCCAAAATTCCTGGCGAGGATCATGATGGAATCCACAACAATAATAGCGGTTCTACCATACTGGCCGAGACGTCCTTCCAAGGCAATGTACCTGAGTACTCAGCCTTCGGTCAAAGTTCCGTTGACACCCTTCCTCCTGTCTCAGGGACATCACACCCATCCAGATCCAGGCAGGCTGAACCTTCACATCTGGCAGCTGAAAGGCAAAGGCTTGAATCCCTAGGATGTTCCAACGAGGTTATCGCAACTCTCCTCAGGGCTAGAAAGCCTTCCACAAACAGTATATACGATACGGTGTGGAACAAGTTCAGGGCCTTGGCAGAAGCTGCGATCCAGATTCTCCATCCTCTCAAATTCTTGAATTTTTGCAGACAGTTCTGAATATGGGCCTTGCTCTGAGTATGTTAAAGGTACAGGTAGCGGCAATCTCAACAGCAGTCAGTAGAAGGTGGGCCGAGGATCTGTTAATAATACAATTTTTCAAGGCTGTCAGAAAGAACCGACCACCAACTAAACAGTCTTTTCCCACCTGGGATCTCGCTATCATCCTAGAGTCCTAAGCCAGCCCAACTTTTGCTCCTTCGGACTCGGCATCACTTTGGAATCTAACCTTGAATATTACCTTCTTGATAGCCATAACCTCTGGCAGACGGGTTTCAGAGCTCCAAGCTTTAGGGGCAGATAATAATCATATCATATTCTACCATTACAGAGTGGAACTCGGAACAGTGCGAGGATTTGTCCCCAAGGTCTTATCATCCTTGACCATGTCGGAACCATGGGCACTCCCAACATTTTTAGAACAGGACTCTGGTTCTCTTCACGAACTGGACGTTGCCTCCACCCTGAGATGTTATCTTCAGGCCACTGCATCCTTCAGAGACTCAACCAGGTTGTTCATAATTCCCTAGGGGAAGAACAAAGGCAAGGAGGCGTCAGCTAGAACAATTGCCTCATGGATCGTTAAGCACATCCACAAGGTGTACAGTGCGAGAAGTTTGGACCCCCCTTTGATGGTCAGGGTGCACTCCATGAGGGCGGTATCTGCCTCTTGGGCGGCAAGGGCAAAAACGTGTCAATCGAAACCATTTGTAGGGCAGCGACCTGGTCGTCCCAACATACGTTTCTGAAGCATTACCGTGTAGACCCAGGAGCTCTCTCATCGTTAGAGTTTGGCAGACAGGCGATCAAATCAGCCGTTGCTTCCTCTAAGGATTAATGATAATAATAATAATTTCTTTGAAATAAACCTCTAAGCATCATCCCACCCATCTCAGCTAGTTATTTGTCACAGGTATGCTGCCATGGAGGCACCAGGAAAACAGAAAATTGTACCATACTTACCGTAATTTTATTTTCCTGGTGCCTATCCGTGGCAGCATACAATCCCACCCTTGGTATTCTATATTACGGAGAATGTGGGGGCAGTGCTAACCAACTCTTTTATAATATTCACTAGTCCTGAGGGAGGAGCCAAGGCGGAGATTGTCACAGGTATGCTGCCATGGATAGGCACCAGGAAAAGAAAATTACGATAAGTATGGTACAATTTTCTGTTTTCTTTTTTTCATCCTTCTAGGATTTTCTTTACCGGGAGAAATCACTTATGCTCATCTGGGCCTGCCGGGGGCGCTAGTCTAGTTAATCGTTGCTAACCGGTCCCCTTCACTCCACTTGGTCTGATGTCAGTCCACTTCTGGATGCTCAGAGGACGCTCTGCTTGCCAGATAATAAGAATTGTCCTCATCATGCACACGTAACGTGGACACCAAGAAGCACCATTGCAGTAGGTTAGGATGATATCACAATATCACTAGAAAGCTTTAGAACTCTCTATAAAAGTTATATATTAATACATCTAGAGGAATGGCCGAGATTATATGGTGACACGTTGCAAAATTTGGCACATGTAATTTTTCTTATAAAATCACTACCTGAGTGAGATTCCAGGGTGTGTTACACATTCATTATTTATTTAAATGTGTTAACTGGGAACTGATCTATACAACTTGCTTATCTACATATAATTGGAGTCAATGTTCACTGACACAGATAAGGCCATACTTAGATTATTCTGAAAGGTGAAAAGAAAAACTAGGGAGACATTAAAAGAAGTATTGGTTTCTTTTTTTTTTTTTTATACGTACCTAGGTGGATGCAACATTGGTCCGATGCTGCATCTGTTCTCTGACGCCTCCGCACTGAAAACCGAGCGATCGAACATCACCGATCACTCGGCTTTCACAGCTCTGTGGGGAGAGAGCTGTAGACTGTCAGTCACAGCTCTCTGCTCAACTCCCTCCTCGCTCATTGAAGTGCCAGGCTGTGAAGGGGCGGCGAGGGGCCATCTCAGGCTCTCAGCGGCCTCCAAAATCTAAAAAGTGAACTCCAAACACCCTCTCCACCCACCAAACCGCTTTGCAGCCAGTCAAGTGGTCTAGGATTTAAAAATCCCCACTTTTCTTTGTTCAATGATATGGGAAAGATGAGTTTGATTCTTATTGGCCAGAGCCGTCACAGTGAATTAATCTTGTCCCTCCTGGAAACACTGAAAGGAGAAGTAGAATAGAAAGGAGAATAGAGATCTTGTTTTGGTGATACCAGTCACCAGGACAAATAGGGTGAATCTCCCAAATGGTGACAAAGACAGCAAAAACATTCTGACAGGTGTTCTAATACCGCTCTATTCTATCCAAAACAAAAAAAATAAAAAATGTATTGGACACTGAACACTATACATGTGTGTTAATCATAACATAGTACAATGACTGCTACTCTGCATCAGACCATCAGTAGAAATGTTCCAAAACAAACATTTTTTCTGGGTTTTGCATAAAGATTTAATTAGATGAGATCAGACTGTGGTTACAGTGCTAAAAGCACAGAATACCCACACTAGCTTTAGAAGTGTGGACAATTTCTAGTTCTCACATTCCAATTTTGCCTTAGGAGCCACATTTATCCAGCTTTTCGTGTTTGTACTCTGTAGTTTGTCAGCATGAAAAATTAAAAGATTTCTGAAGGGAAAATGTTTCTTTGTACACAGCAAAAATAAATAATGGCAGATGGGGAATTAAAGTGGGCCTTGTGCAGCCGCAGGGTCTGAAGAATGCCCATTTTCATCAGGTCAGGTGAAGCTTTGGTCGCAAGTCTGAGAAGATGCCCAATCCTTGTTCCCCACTAGTGCCAATGGACCCCTGGTAGAACAGAGCAGTGTGCCATTTCTCAGTCCACAAGGTCAATTTGATTCTAAATATGAAAACCAATTTTGTCCAGTCTGACAGAAATTAGGTTTCCAGGCCAATATATATTTATGATGTTAAATACTTCCGCAAAGTATAAATTGTTTAAAATGTAGATTTCTTACAAAATTGCCAAGGCCCCATTTAAATTTACTCTGGGCCCACATATGGTTTAGGTCTCATGCACAATAGGGGCCAGATTCTTAGTGAGGCAGGTTCCTTATTCAGAAAGAACTTGCGCCGTAAGTTACGGTGGCGTAGTGTAAATGGGGCGGCGTAAGCCTGCGTAATTCAAAATAGGCAGGTAGGGGGCGTGTTGTATGTTAATGACTCGTATCCCCACGTAAATGACGCATGCGCCGTTCGTGGACGCATGCCAGTGCGCATGCTCGAAATCACGTCACCACCTAGCGGCCAGCATAAATATGCAACTAAGATACGACACCGTAAGAGACTTACGCTGCTCGTATCTTAGCAAAATTCTGGCGTATCTTGCTTTCTGAATACAGAAAAAACATACGCCGGCGCATCCTAGAACTTACGCGGCGTTTCAACAGATACGCCAACGTAACTTCTTTCTGAATCTGGCCCTAGGTGTTTAGCAAGGTGCATGAGGCTGCCTGCATTTATGTGTGGGTGGAAGGTACAGGCGCAGCCAGAATGCGTGTCGGCTGCTGGCAGCCTGTCAATCTCTATTAGAGGCTGATAGTGGATGTGGCTGGATAGGACTCGATGATGCACTGGGAATTGGGTTTAGTGCATACCTCTCAATCGGCACGGATTCTGCGGGACTTTTCCGCATTGACACCTAATTCCTGCATTCCCGCAATTGAGGAAATATTCCCGCATAGCGCAGAGGAGGAGAGGAGGAAAAGGAGGCAGCAGCATAGGGAGTAGGGGAGCACGTAAGAGATTATCTGCTTCTTTACATGTCTGAGGTCGGCAGCAGCACCCCCCCCCATCATCTTCCTTACTTCCATGTTGGAGGTCGGTGGCAGCACCCCCCTCCCCCCACCGTTTATCAACTTCTTTAAATGTCGGAGGTTGGCGGCACCTATACCCCCCCCCCCGCGCGCATATAAACTTTTTTACTAGTTGGTGGTTGGCGGCAGGCAGCATCCTGCCCCAAGTCCCCCTCCCGCCCCCCCTTCTCAAACGGGGCCCTGCTCCCAAGTGTCTTGCAGTTCTTAGTTCAAAAGTTGGGAGGTATGTTAGTGCAGTATGCGCCCAGCTATCGTTCTGGGCATTGGTCCCTAGGCACATACTGCACTAAATGTAAGTACTGCCTGGTGCATTGTCCAGCTGAAGCAGTTGTCAGCCTTTCATAGCGGTTCATAGGCTGCTGGCAGCAGGTCTGGATGGGGCACCCATAACTTCCACCCACACCTAAACACTGGGGCCTCATGCATCGTGCTAAACGCCCAGTAGGCATGAGGTCTTGAACTGAATCCATACTCCTTCTCTTGTTCAGACACAAGGGTTTTCAATTTTTTATCAAGGTGCGTCACATTGCAATGTCTGGCGTGGCAATGATCTTAATAGAAAATGAATGTGGGTTAAAATGCATAGGTGTGAATCCAGCAAACGTTTTGCTGTTGGGTCCAATCTGCACCTTTAGGCCTGGTTTACACCTATGCATTTTTTGGTGGATTTTCAGTTTTGCAGAAACACACTACAGTCCATTGAAAATGGTTTCCTATGGGTCATGTTCACATCTGTGCATTTTATGGAAAGGGCCAGGGACTTTTTCTCTGCTTTTTGGTTCCATAGACTTTAATGAATCAAAATCATGTATTGAAAAATGCAAAGTGCACCTAGAATATGCAAACTGTAACCTGCATAAGTGTGAGCCAGGCCTTATGCCGCGTACACACGATCACTTTTTGTGATGAAAAAAAAAGTTGTTTTATCTCACGAAACAAAACAACATTTTTCAAACTTCATTTTCCAAAACGACGTTGCATACACACCATCGTTTTTCAAGCTCTAGCAAAGCGTGGTGACGTACACCACGTTCGACGGCACTCTGTTCCATTGAAGCTCCGTCTCATAACTTGCTTCTGAGCATGTGCGGGTTTAAAAACGTCGTTTTAAACGTCGTTTTGCCCACACACCATCACTTTTTATGACACAAAAAAGGACATTTTGAAAAACGACACAAAAAATTCAAGCATGTTCGAATTTTTTTTTGGTCGACGTTTTGCCCACACACGATCATTTTAAACGTCGTTTTTTTTCATCACAAAAAGTGATCGTGTGTACGCGGCATAAGACCAGTTTCACAGTGACTGTGAGTTAGAAATCACGTGAGTTCAGCTGAACTCACACAATTTCATATCCGCATGTCAGTCCGACTTTGGAAGCGATTTCAGTGACATCTGTGCGAGTCTATTAAAATCGTCCCTGAAGTCACCAAAAGTAACGCAGAAACTACTGTTGGAAATTGGTGCAGCGCCGCAAAGTCGGACGCCGATTTAGCATGTAATTTGGCATGTCAAATCATGTGCCAAATTGGCCCGATGTGAAGGTGGGCTTAGGCTCGATTCACATCTATGCATGTTGCTTTTGCGTATATCTGTATTGCTCTCTGCGTTTTTTTTCAACCATGTTTTTACCACAATTCCCCCCCCCCCCCTAAAAAAAAACCTAAAAAAAAGCATAAAAACGCAAGATGCAAAAAAATAAATAAAAAAAAAGGACAGCAAAAAGCACTGGAAAAAAAGCTGAAAAAGCAACATGCATAGATGTGAATCCTTAGTCGAGCCTGTGCTGCTTCACACCAGATGCAGAACAGTGCGTTTTCGGCTTGGGTTTCCAAATCGTGCTAAAATCGCTGCAAAACACACGTTGCATTTTCGGTTCCCATTCACACTTTGTGTAGTGTAAACGCACGTTCCTGCTCACATTTTTTGTGTTTTGACCCGCTTCCCAGGTTATGCAGGTTGAATGGCCTGCCCTGCATGTGACAAATGTGCCAAAGAAGCTCCTGCACCTTATTGGACAATGAATTTGTGCGCTTTTTGTCGAGCAACAATCGTGCCAAAAATCGTACCACATTTGAGGATGAATAGCACTCAAATCAGAGTCGCAAGGTTTGCTGCGATTCTAAGGTGAACTGGGATTATGACCAGAACAGAAAAAAAACAAATAGTGTGTACCAGGCTTAAGACTCCCCGCTCATAGCTTATTCTGGACTTTTCTTTGCTCCCAGCAGCTGAATAGAGTGACGGGGGATGGAAAAAAAATTCCTGTTGGAGAGGGCAAATTAAAGTGAACCTGTTGAGTACCATGCGCTGTCTTTGTATGCCTTCTCTTTCCGTGCCATGTTGGCTGTCTGTATGATATTTGTCCTGAAAATTTGCAAAATAAAGATTGTATAAAAAAAAAAAGTGAACATGTTGCTTTACTGGCCGCTATGGACTTTTTAGGGCTTTTCATTTTAGGCATTTTGGTGCATGCAGCTCAATGATAGTGTATGCATGTGTAGGATGTCGTTTTGCAAAGCTGTACAAAGTTGTAGTGTGAATGACACTAATCCTTTGAAATCTTGTGATATAATAATGAGCGAACTCTGCCCACAGCTTCCACTATATGAAATAGCAGATTAGCATACACTTTGTCCCACAGCAGTTGAAGAAGGAAGGCAAAGGTTACTAGTCCATAGGGCACTCTGCAATGTTGCAATCCTCTCATGGTCTAGTCTCTTTATATGAGTTGCAACCATATACGTTTTTCAAAATATTTTTCACTCTTCCATTTAAAATGATCCTATAGTGATGTTCGGTGGCCAGTACTCCTGCTGAATGCGACCCATTCAAGTGAATAGGGCTGTGCTGCAACAGTGAGGCAAACACTAGGCTTGTGGTTGCGGCACGGTATTCTCATAAAAGGCTGATTGGCATTTTGGAGGCGGCAGTATTGCTCCTAAATGCCTTCCAGCCACAAATTGCATTTCACAGACCATCACAAGTGTAAATGAGCGCTGAGTCCGGTCTTACATGTTAAAACGGAATGAACAGGAACATTGTATTGACATTCCTGGCAGTTTGCATATGGAAGTGTGAACTGCGGTGCGAGTCGGGTGCGCTGCTGGAATCTGCAGTGGATTTGCAGGGTTCCCGCATTGCACAAGTGTGAACCGAGTTGGCTTTATTAACTGGTTTCTGACCAGCTCACGCAAATTTATTGTGGCCCAATGGTACCTCTGCGCAAAACCCTGTAGGGTCCCCTTTAAGAGCAACCAGAGGGCACAGTGGGGGACCCAATGCGTGTGGCCGGCGGGTGCAATCACCGTCGGCCACGCACAATTGTGTGTACGAGAGCCAGTGTGTAAACATGCAAATCCCTGTTCTATCAGGGGAGAGAAGACATATTGTTTGTTCCTACTAAATAGGAACAACGATATGTCTTCTCCCCCAGTCAGTCATATCCCCTTACAGTTAGAGCACACTGAGGGAACACATATTATCTGTGACTACACGTAAATGAGGCGCCTAACGAACTGCGCATGCGCCGGCCGTGGACGTATCCCAGTGCGCATGCTTAAAATTACACCGCAAATACTCATTGGTTTCGACGTGAACGTAACTTACGCAAAGCCCTATTCGGGAACCGTTTACGCAAACAACGGAAAATTTGACGCTGTCCCAACGTCCATACTTAACATTGGCTATGCCTCCTATAGCAGGGGTAACTTTACGCCGGAAAAAGCCTTACGCAAACGACGTAAAAAAATGCGCTGGGCGCACGTACGTTTCTGAGTCGGCGTATCTAGCTCATTACCATTTTCAACGCTTAAATCGATGGAAGCGCCACCTAGAGAATTACGCCGCTCGCATCTTAGCAAAATTCTGGCATATCTTGCTTTCTGAATACAGAAAAAAGATACGCCGGCGCATCCTGGAACTTACGCGGCGTATCAACAGATACGCCGACGTAAGTTCTTTCTGAATCCGGCCCTTTCACTTTAACATAAATAAGGGCCAGTGCCCATGAATGCAGCCTAATCGGTGCCCATCTGCAGCCTCTCCATTGCCATGAATGCAGACTCACCGTTGCCATTAATAAAGCCTCCCCATTGCAATTAATGCAGCCTCACCATTGCAATGAATGCAGACCTACCATTGCAATGAATGCAGACTTACCATTGCAATCAATGCAGACTTACCATTGCAATCAATGCAGTCTCACCATTGCCATGAATGCAGCCTCACCATTGCCATGAATGCAGCCTCACCATTGCCATGAATGCAGCCTCACTATTGCCATGAATGCAGCCTCACCATTGCCATCAGTGCATTCTGATCAATGTCCATCCACAGCCTCAGAGATTACATACAGGAGAATCTCTGGTTTACTCTGTGGCCTCTTTAATACAAAGGCCTGCCTCCCGGGAATTTTTTCTATTACAGACACCACCGAGTAAACATGAAATTGTCCTATATGTAATCTGATGGCACTCGCCTCCCCCCCCCCCTCCAAGGCTGCACTAATAAATATGGTTTATATCTTTTGTATCCCTGGGGGCCACAAAAGATATATATATATATATATATATATATATATATATATATATATATATATACAGTATATATATCCAAATCACCAGGGGGGCCGTATTAAAACGGAACAAGGGGCGCAAATAAGGCTGGGGTCACACTATCGTTGCATGCGGCTCACAGTAGGGGTCCTGTGCCTCCTCATTCACTGTTTCAGGTCCCATTTTAGCCCACATTTTTGGCTGAATTCAGACTCGAAACAGAGCAAAAGACGCACAGGGCTCCTGTGAAAATTTGCACCAGAGCCGCAGCGGACATATGTGAACCGGCTCCATAGTCAGCTGGTCAAAATCTATTGCAAATTGGATGCGGGGAAGCCCAATATATGTGTATTGATTGGTTTGCGTGAAAGTTATAGCATCTACAAACTATGGTGTGTCTATATACTGGATTTTCTTTTTTATACTACTAATGGCAATGATCAGCGATCTATAGTGGGCAGGGGCGGACTGACCATTGAGTCACTCGGGCACTGCACCGAGGGCCCCATGCCACTAGGGGGCCCCATCATGGATGCCATGCTCAGTAAAACCAGGAACAGTATGTAAAAATCTGTTTTTTTTTTACATCTATCCCTGATATTTCCTAAACCGACATGCTTTTGATGTGAAAATCCCAAGATTTTAGCTGCCCCGCCTCTGCACTGCTTCCTGGCATGGTTTCCATCTGTAAGCCCAGGGGCCCCATAATCTTATATTGTCTGGGGGCCCCATGAGTTGTCAGTCCGCCCCTGATAGTGGGACTTAGTGCAGCAGAATATCTGACACTAACTGATGCTGGGGGGAACTGACACTGACATCCTCAGTGACACTAATACAGTGATCAGTGTTTATAATATAAACTGCCACTGATACAAGGTTGCCTACTCCTGGCCTAGGGTGATCAAGGGGTTAATTGTGTGCCTAACAACAAGTGGGCCTTTTGTGTGCCCTTACTTTGGGCGCTCAGTATAGTGTACATTGTACATAGCACACAGCCACCTGAAAAATGGGCTACAACTCTGAAGCCTCGTACACACAACTGCCAGGAGAGCTTTTGGCCGGGAATCCTGACAGGGAAAATAGAGAACCCTGCTCTCTATTTTCCTGTCGGGTTTCCCGGCAGAGTCTTTCCTGCCAAGAAAACCGGTCGTCTGTATGCTTACTTGAGCGTAGAAAAAACGCGCATGCTCGATAACACTTTGACGCATTCGCGGTACCATACAAAGTTAGTGTGGGGTGTAACAAAATGGCAGGCGACGGAATCTAATGTGACGAGACGCCGGCTCGTTGTATTCGATGATGTCACCGTGTTCTTGCCATTCAAAAGAACGGCGGTTCTTTTGAGTGGCCGTCTGTATATACGGCTTTGCAAGGCAAGCTTTCCAGGAATCCCGTCAGGAAAACCCACTAGCTTTTGTGGGTGCGTGCTCCGATTGGCCAGCAAGGGGGCCAATCAGCGGATCCGGTGGACTCGATGTCACACCGGCCGCCCACGATCGTTCCCCGCAGAGACAGAACTGGGATTTGCCGAAGTTGAAGGAGAAGTCCAGACTGAGCTTTTTAGGCTGGACTTCTCCTCTGGGTCACAGGAGTGCAAAACAAACTGCACACCCATTTTTAGCGGAGAGCGGCCTGAATTCCGCTCTCCGTTGATGTCACACAGATCAGTTCAGGCAGGGCGTCATCTTGACTTTGGAAGTCTGGATCTGCCAGTCTCAGCCTTTCAGCGCTCCTCTGAGACGGCCGCTCCCCGTCCCTTCACAGCTCAGCACTCCAATGAGCGTGGAGGAGCAAAGCGGGAGAGAGGCAGCAGCAGCTCTTCTCTCAGGGAGCTGAGAGAACAGAGCCATTGGCGGTGTTCAGTGGCTCCATTCTTGGGGAAGAGGTACCGGGGGACAGATGCAGCATCGGTCTGATGCTGCATCCACCTAGATAAGTATGAATAGGCAAAAAAAAAAAAAAACATACTTCCCTTTTAACAAGGTAGATCTAAGGGGATGTCACTGAGATAGGTCTGCTTAGCAGGAAGGCGGATCTGTGTGTTGTCCCAGGCAGCCCATCCCCCATACAGTTAGAAAACACAAACAGGGAACACATTTAACCCCTTGATTCCCCCTGATGTTAACCCCTTCTCTGACAGTGTCATCAGTACAGGGTCAGTGCATATTTTTAGTACTGATCACTGTAATGGTACTGATTCCCAAAAAAGTGTCAAAAATGTCAGTTAGGCGTCCGATCTGTCTGCCGCAATGTCACAGTCCCACTAAAAATTGCTGGTTGCTGCCATTACTACTACAAAAAAAAAAAAAATGCCATATATATATATATACCCTATTTGTTGATGTCATAACTTTTGTGCATAACAATCAATATACAGTACGCTCATTGGGATTTTTTTTATCAAAAATATGTGAAAGAATACATATTGGCCCAAATTAATGAAGAATAGTTATTTTTTTACGTAATTTGTTTGGTTAGTATTATAGCAGAAAGTAAAAGAAAAAATATTGTTTTTTATTTTATATCATAATTGTCGCTCTTTACATAGTCAGGTTGAAAAAAGTCCATCAAGTTCAACACAAAAAATAAAAATTGCAGAGATAATCAAATACCACCAAAAGAAAGCTCTATTTGTGGGGAAAGGGGCGGCAATTTTGAGTACAGCGTCGCACGACCGCGCAATTGTCAGTTAAAGCGACACAGTGCTGCATCGCAAAAATAGCCCGGAAAATCTTCCGGGACTTGAAGTGGTTAAAGCTGAACTTCCACTTTCGGGTGGAACTCCACTTTAATAACATTCAATTACAATATGATTTGTGTAGCAATTGTATATGCTTTTTTTATTATTTGCTATTTTTCCCCATGAAAGTGGAGTTATCCTTCAACTGGTTGGAACCCAGCAGATTTTTTCCTGGAGTTGTCTGTTAGGCTGACCTGTGATCACACTCTCCTCAGGTGACAAGCTCCTCCTCCGATCACTGATCGCCAATCAGCTGACAATCAGAGCAGGAAAGGGTTAAAGAGGTGCTTCCCAATCACACAGTGTCAATCCCTCTACCAATCAGTTATCGGCGCTGCAGAGAGGCATCCAACCAGCATCAGAATCGGTGTTTTCAGCCCCGCCCATGTTTCAGAGCGAGGCTTGGTCCGCAGTTCTGCAAGTCGCTCTGTGTCGTCCGGTTGTCACCTGCGAGCAGAGATGGGATCCAATAATCTGAGGTTTGATGGACGGGTGGTGCTGGTCACCGGAGCCGGGGGAGGTGAGACACCATTGTCATCTGTACTAGTGTTAGAAACGGGGGCATGGCTCTACTCCACTGTACTGTGCTAGAAACGGGGGCATGGCTCTACTCCACTGTACTGTGCGGGGGGAGCTCTGCACAACTTACACTGTACTCAGGGTCATCACAGCCCAGGGCAGAGCGTGGTGACCGCAGGCAGGGCAGGGAGTGGGGGACCCCAGGCAGGGCAGGGAGTGTGGGACCCCAGGCAGGGCAGGGAGTGTGGGACCCCAGGCAGGGCAGGGAGTGTGGGACCCCAGGCAGGGCAGGGAGTGTGGGACCCCAGGCAGGGCAGGGAGTGTGGGGCCCCAGGCAGGGCAGGGAGTGTGGGGCCCCAGGCAGGGCAGGGAGTGTGGGGCCCCAGGCAGGGCAGGGAGTGTGGGGCCCCAGGCAGGGCAGGGAGTGTGCAGGGCCCCAGGCAGGGCAGGGAGTGTGGGGCCCCAGGCAGGGCAGGGAGTGTGGGGCCCCAGGCAGGGCAGGGAGGGGGGGGCCCCAGGCAGGGCAGGGAGTGGGGGGCCCCAGGCAGGGCAGGGAGTGTGGGGCCCCAGGCAGGGCAGGGAGTGGGGGACACCAGGCAGGGCAGGGAGTGGGGGACACCAGGCAGGGCAGGGAGTGTGGGACCCCAGGCAGGGCAGGGAGTGTGCAGGGCAGGGAGTGTGGGACCCCAGGCAGGGCAGGGAGTGTGGGGCCCCAGGCAGGGCAGAGAGTGTGGGTGCCCCAGGCAGGGCAGAGAGTGTGGGTGCCCCAGGCAGGGCAGAGAGTGTGGGTGCCCCAGGCAGGGCAGAGAGTGTGGGTGCCCCAGGCAGGGCAGAGAGTGTGGGTGCCCCAGGCAGGGCAGGGAGTGTGGGTGCCCCAGGCAGGGCAGGGAGTGTGGGTGCCCCAGGCAGGGCAGAGAGTGTGGGTGCCCCAGGCAGGGCAGAGAGTGTGGGTGCCCCAGGCAGGGCAGGGAGTGTGGGTGCCCCAGGCAGGGCAGGGAGTGTGGGTGCCCCAGGCAGGGCAGAGAGAGGTGTCCGATATGTGTGGAAATCAGGAATGTGGTGTCATGCAGCACCGCACTGACAGCAGTCATCACCGGTGATCTTTGCACTCCAATCAGCAAATACACAGCCAGGTGATCTCTTACATATGGATTCTTCCTAATACCTCAGAAGAGAAATGAAGAGACCTGTTAGCTGTCAGTCACACTGTAGTAGCATCTGCTGTATACTGCGTGTGGTATTACAGATGTGAATACAGCAGCTCTCTGTTATATACAGTATCCCACAAAAGTAAGTACACCCCTCACATTTTTGCAAATATTTTATTGTATCTTTTCACGTGACAACACTGGAGAAATGACCGTTTGCTACAATGTAAAGTAGTGAGTGTACAGCTTGTATAACAGTGTAAATGTGCTGCCCCCTCAAAATAATGCAACACACTAGAGCTGCACAATTAATCATAAAAAACTTGTGATCTCGATTCAACCCCCCCCCCTGAGGATCTCCAATGCAGAGTTTGCAGATTCTTTCATATAACAAGTGGAGAGAATTTATCCGCTCACTCAGCTGTCAAAAGAAAAAGTCAGGGCAGTCTGCCAAGTTTTTTTTTTTTAACAACATGAAACATTGTTTATAACTTCCTTCTTAGAGCAAACTTCTGTGTGTAAATGCAGGAAGTTTAACCACCTAAAGTCCAAATCTTATTCTGACATTTGTTTCTTAAAGCGGATCTCCACCCTAAAGTGAAGATCCGCTGATCGGAACCCCCCCCCCCCCCCTCCGGTGTCACAATTGACACCTTTCAGGGGGGAGGGGGTGCAGATACCTGTCTAAAGACAGGTATCTGCACCCACTTACGGCCCGCAGTCTCGGGCAAAAGTCAGGTTTTTTTTGCGACATCCCGTCGCCCCCCCCCCCCGTTGTGTGCTGGGAACTCTCGGCTCCCAGCACAAAGCGACTCGTGCATGCGCCGTAGGGAACCGGGCAGTGAAGCCGGAGCGCTTCACTTCCTGGTTCCCTCACCGTGGATGGAGGGGGGAACAGCAGAGAGACGAGCGAACGCTCGTCCTCTGCTGCGGACGCCGCTGGACTCCAGGACAGGTAAGTGTCCTAATATTAAAAGTCAGCAGCTGCAGTATCTGTAGCTGCTGGCTTTTAATATACTTTTTTAATGGGACATCCGCTTTAAGTTAAAATCAATATTTTTTGCTGGGAAAATTACTTGGAACCCCCAAACATATTTATATTAGCAGAGACCTTAAGGAATAAAATGGCAATTGCTGCAATATTTTATGTCGCACTGTATTTGCCCAGTGATCTTTCAAACGCAATTTAAGAAAAAATACACTTCAATTAATAATAGGGGGGAGTAAAGTTAGCCCAATTTTAATATTTTTTTTTTTGTTTTTAATATGAAAGATGATTTTCAACGCGAGAATCCTGATTTATCCTCCAAGAAAAAAATAAATTGTGATTCTCATTTTAGCCAGAATTGTGCCACTCTACAACATGCAGCCATTAATGTCTAAACTGCTGGCAACAAAAATGAGTACTGTACACCCCTGTGTAGGGATGAGCTTCAAGTTCGCGTCAAACTCATGTTCGACTCGAACATTGCCTGTTCGCCTGTTTGGCGAACAACGAACAATTTGACGTGTTCGCGGCAAATTCGTAAAGCCGCAGAACACCCTGTTAAAGTCTATGGGAGAAATCTAAAGTTCTAATTTTAAAGGCTAATAATATGCAAGTTATTGTCCTAAAAGGTGTTTGGGGACCTGGGTCCTTCCCCAGGGGCCATGTATCAATGCAAAGAAAAGTTTTAAAAATTGCAGTTTTTATCGGGAGCAGTGAATTTAATAATGCTAAAAGTGAAACAATAAAAGTGAAATATTCCTTTAAATTTCGTACCTGGGGGGGGGGGGGGTGTAAAGTTGACATGTGAAATATCGCATGTTTCCTGTACATAGAACTTGTACTGCCTAAAGTGTCATTTCTGAAAGTAAAAAAGGCATTTTTAAACCGGACTTACAGCTATAATGAATTGTCGGCTCTGGCAATTCAGAGAGGATTCATTCAAAAAAAAAAAAAAAGCATGGGGTCCCCCCAAATTGTATTACCAGGCCCTTCAGGTCTGGTATGGATATTAAGGGGAACCCCGCCGTCAATTTAAAAAAAAAAATGACGTGGGGTTCCCCCCAAATATCCATTCCAGACTCTTTAGGTCTGGTGTGGATTTTAAGGGGAACTCCACCCCAATTTTTTTTTTTTAAATGGCGTGGAGTTCCACCAAAAATCCACACCAGACCCCTTATCCGAGCATGTTAACCTGGCCGGCCGCAGAAAAGGAGGAGAGACAGAGTGCGCCTCCCCCTCTCCTGAACCATACCAGGCCACATGCTCTCAACATAGGGAGGATGTCCCCATGTTGATGGGGACAAGGGCCTCATCCCCACAACGAGGGTTGTCCCGATACCACTTTTTTAGGACTGAGTACAAGTACCGATACTTTTTTTCATGTACTCGCCGATACCGAATACCGATACTTTTTAAATGCAGCCACGTGTCCCCAAATGCAGCCATGGTCCCTCTGAGTTCAGCCATGGTCCCTCTGAGTTCAGCCATGGTCCCTCTGAGTTCAGCCATGGTCCCTCTGAGTTCAGCCATGGTCCCTCTGAGTTCAGCCATGGTCCCTCTGAGTGCTCCGCACTCCACCCCGCACTCAAAAAAAAAAAAAGTATTCTATTTAGGTATCGGGAGTATTCGCGCGAGTACAAGTACTAGCGCAAATACTCGGTATCGGTCCTGTATAAGGGGTCTGGTGTGGATTGGGGTGGAGTTCCTGAAGGGTCTGGAATGGATATTTGGGGGGAACCCCATGTCATTTTTTTTTTTTTATTGATGGCGGGGTTCCCCTTAATATCCATACCAGACCTGAAGGGCCTGGTAATTGAATTTGGGGGACCCCCACGCTTTTTTTTTTTTTTTAATGAATAAATTCTCTCTGAATTGCCGGGGGCCAACAATTCATTTTAGCCGCAAGTCCGTTTTTAAATGCTTTTTTTCCCCTTTCAGAAATTACACTTTGTGCAGGGACAGTTCTATGTGATATTTCACATGCTAACTTTACACCCCCCTAGGTACGAAATTTAAAGGAATATTTCACTTTTAGCATTATTAAATTCACTGTTCCCGAAAAAACGGCCGTTATTAAAACTTTTTTTTTTTTTGCATTGATACATGTCCCCCTGGGGCAGGACCTGGGTCCCCAAACACTTTTTAGGACAATAACTTACATATTAGCCTTTAAAATTAGCACTTTAACTTTCAAATGTTCGAGTCCCATAGACTTTAACAGGGTTCTAAAGTTCACACGAACATTTGGTGTGTTCGCAAGTTCTGGGGGGTGTTCGGCTCATCCCTACCCCTAAGTTAAAATGTCCAAATTGTGCCCAAAATGTCAATATTTTGTGTGGCCACCATTATTTTCCAGCCCTGCCTTAACCCTCTTGGGCATGGAGTTCACCAGAACTTCACAGGTTGCCACTGGAGTCCCCTTCCACTCCTCCATGGCATCATCACAGAGCTGGTGGATGTTAGAGACGCTGCGCTCTTCCACCTTCCGTTTGAGGATGCCCCACAGATGCTCAATAGGGTTTAGGTCTGGAGACATGCTTGGCCAGTCCATCACCTTTACCCTCAGCTTCTTTAGCAAGGCAGTGGTCATCTTCAAGATGTTTTTTTTTTGGGTCATTTATCATGTTGGAATACTGCCCTGCGGTACAGTCTCCAAAGGGAAGGGATCATGCTCTGCTTCAGTATGTCACAGTACATGTTGGCATTCATGGTTCCCTCAATGAACTGTAGCTCCCCAGAGCGGCACCGCTTATGCAGCCCCAGATCGGAACACTCCCACCACCATGCTTAACTCTAGGCAAGACACACTAGTATTTGTACTCCTCAACCTGGTTGCCGCCACACACACTTGACACCATCTGAACCAAAAAAGTTTATCTTGGTCTCAGACCATAGGACATGTTTCCAGTAATCCCTGTACTTAGCCTGCTTGTCTTCAGCAAACTGTTTACAGGCTTTCTCATGCATCATCTTTAGATGCTTTCTTCTAGGATGACAACTGTACAGACCAATTTGATGCAGTGTGCGGCGTATAGTCTGAGCACTAACAGGCTGACCACCACACCCCTTCAACCTCTGCAGAAATGCTGGCAGCACTCATACATCTATTTCCCAAAGACAACTTCTGGATATGACGCTGAGCACGTGCAGTCAACTTCTTTGGTCCTCCATGGCGAGGCCTGTTTTGCATGGAACGCATGATACTCATTGATCTCCTGCAATATCAAATATCCACTGCTGCGTGATAAAATTTGAAGTGCAAATAATTTACCCGGGAAGAACGTCGGTGGGAGGTGGGGGATGTCCCCTCTCGTTCTTCCGGAATGATAACCAAGCGGCTTTTAGCCACATCGGTTGTTATCCCTGGAAAGCCAAACGCCGCCCTAAAAAGAACTTGGCAGACTGCCCTTTGTCTTTTGACCGCTGAGTGAGCAGTTAGTCTCTCCATTGGAGATTGTCAGGGGGGTTGAATTGAGATCACAATTTTTTTTAACGATTAATTGTGCAGCTCTATGCCATATGCAAATTCACACACGAAGCCCTGTAAACCCACGCTATTTGTTACTATGACCGGGCTGTATGCAGCAGCTGTGTATGCTGGCGCAGTTTGTTGTATGCCAAAAAGGAGGTGTGCATGAGCCTGTAAACACGTGTAACTGTGTATACTCTGGGGCTACAAACAGCTAGAAGAATGAAAGTAGAATTTTAGAGATGTGGCCGTTTTGAACATCCGTTCTGTCATGGGAGTACTGAGTGATCGTCTGTTCCTAGTGATTAGGAACAGTGATCTCTCTGTACTTCCAGTCAGTCCACTCCCCCCACAGTTGGAAACATCTTGGCACTTTTTGGGGGAGGGGGAGCGGGTACCTGGTTTTGACATGTACCCCCTCCCACTTCCGTTCATATGTGGCTGGGGCGATCTGAGACAGAAGTTTGGGTCCCCTTCTTCCTCTGCAGCCATCTGGGACACATCACAGGTCCCAGAAGACTGCGGGACCATTCACAAAGTGCAGCTTTGTGCAGTAGGAAACCGGCTGTGAAATCACAAAGCTTCACTGCCTGCTTCACTTACTTACAATGCCGGTGATTACACCCAAAGTCAATCAAGGAATTGCTGGATCTGTGGACTTTCTATTATAAATTGAAAGTCCACAGCAAGTGTCTTTCTATTATAAATTGGCAGCTACAGTATTTGTAACTGCTGACTTAAAAAATAAAAAATACAAAATATTTTATCACATTGAAAGATAGGTTCTCCACATTCAGCAGTCCCCGTACCCCACCCCCATTGTGACAGTGGGTCAGGGATCCTTTCCCCATGTGAACACAGTGTGGCTGTACAGGGCGCTGCCCACACAGCTGTGTGGGCAGAACTAAATTTGCCTTCTGCCACTGCAGTGGATGGCTTTCAGCTCTCAGTGAACTGCTAGGGCGCTGGTGAATGCCTTCCTAGTTCATTGATTCTTCCTGCTCTCCAGTAACTGCTTAACAGGAGGTACAGAAAGACAGCTGTACTGAAAGCCTGACCTTGCACACACAAACTGCTGATTTTGGGTGCAATGCTCTGCAGGCTCCTAAGAAGAAAAATCATAAATGCTAATTTTTTTACCTGCAAACTGAAATGTGCACTTATCTTTTTACAAGAGTGAATTTGGCCTTTAAAGCTTAAAGCGGAGGTTCACCCTCAAAATTAACTTTTTAGCTAACCTATCTGTAGCCTTAATAAAGGCTTGTAGCGTTGTAATTTTTTTTTTTTGTGTACACTTGCCTGTCTTCACCCGCACTTCCGGTTCTTCTTCCTTGCGGGGAGTGGGCATGTCGCTTTTTTTTCACCGACGGGGAGCTCTGCATAGATGATTGACGTGCGCGTCATCGCCTTCCGAAAATATCCGACGGGGACTCGGGTCTATACGGCGCCTGCGCCTGCCGTGTAGAGCCGACTGCGCAGGCGCCGTCAAGTGCCGAGTCGCACTCGGATATTTTCGGAAGGCGATGATGCGCACATCCGAGTCCTATTTCGGCTTTTTTCGGAGGGTGTGACGAGCCATAGCCGTAGGACTCGGAGAAATACGGCGCCTGCGCAGTCAGCTCCTAGGTCTGTGCGCAGGCGCCGTATTGCGCCGGAAATACCCGAGTCCTAAATCGGGTATTTTCGGAACCAGTGACGGGCTATACAGGCGCCATCCCCCGCTGGGGAGATAAATTGAAGATTAGACAGCAAGTGGGGCATTAAAAAAAAAAAAACAGCATACTGGCGCTGACGCCAGTATGCTGGATGACATGGAAAAGCGTATATTTAGGGTGAACCTCCGCTTTAAGCTACAATTGCTAGTTAGCCTTTTATTCTTCGGAGCACTAGTGCAGAAAGAGCAAAGGGTGTTTCTCCAAGATTTCCACTCTTTCATCTGCAGCGAATATCTCACTGGAAACCATGATTTTACGGATGGGAAGGCTTTCAGCAGGTTTTCCAATCTTTTTATATTTGTGTGCGATGAGCATTGTTTCGGTTGTAGCATGTGTGTTTGCAAAGGCGTAGTGTGTCTTGGTTGGCGTTTAGCAGGTATCTCATTGCCTCAGGTAACTTGACTGTTCTGTTGGTGGCAAATGGTATAAGATCATAGTACTGCTTATGGGTTATGTGTATGAGATTTAAATGGCAGTTTGTTATTTTGATTTAGGTTGTGGACTTGGAACTAGTATACATATATGGACTTCTATTCCATGTACTTGTCCTGGGTCTGAAATTTTAAATGGCATCAGTCATCAAGGAAAGAGTTTGTGGGATATTTAGCAGTTTACCAGTTAAAGGGGTTGTAAAGGTACATTTTTTTTTTTTTTTTTTTTTTCCCTAAATAGCTTCCTTTCTCTTAGTGCAGTCCTCCTTCACTTACCTCATCCTTCGATTTTGCTTTTAAATGTCCTTATTTCTTCTGAGAAATCCTCACTTCCTGTTCTTCTGTCTGTAACTACACACAGTAATGCAAGGCTTTCTCCCTGGGGTGGAGTGTCGTGCCCGCCCCCTCCCTTGGACTACCCGAGAATCGGGATGCACACAGCTCCTTTCTCTGTCTCCAACGTAGAGCGTCCTGACTCTCCTGTAGTCCAAGGGAGCGTGCGAGCACGGCCCTCCACACCAGGGAGAAAGCTTTGCATTACTGTGTGGAGTTACAGACAGAAGAACAGGCAGTGAGGATTTCTCAGAATAAATAAGGACATTTTAAAACAAAATGGAAGGATGAGGTAAGTGAAGGAGGACTGCACTAAGGTAAAGGAAGCTATTTAGGAAAGAAAATGTACCTTTACAACCCCTTCAGTCTAGCTCAGGGATCTCCAAACTACGGCCCTCCAGTTGTTCAGGAACTACAATTCCCATCACAAAGTGGCACATAATTGTAAAGTGGAAAGAAAATTATATATGGTTTCTAATCTTTCAGATTGGATGGAGAGCGTCTGTGAACTGCAATCTTCAAGTCTTGCCATAGATTCTCAATTGGATTTAGGTCTGGGCATTGACCTGGGCCATTCTAACATATGAATATGCTTTGATCTAAGCCCTTCTATTGTAGCTCTGGCTGTATGTTTAGGGTCATTGTTCTGCTGGAAAGTGAACCTCTGTTCCAGTCTTTTGCAGACTCTAAGGCCGCGTACACACGACTAAATAAATCCGATCAAATCAGTCTGACAGACCGATTTGATCGGATTTGTTTGCTGGGATATATTGGTTTGATCGTGTACACACGATTAAACCAAAATCCCCGGCGGCAGACAGCGCGGTGACGTTGATGCCGCCACGTCACCGCACCAGCACACATCAAATCCATTCGACGCATGCGTGGGCAGATATGTCCGCTGGTTAGCATACTAACCAGCAGACATGTTACGGACGGGTTCCAGCAGACAGATTTTAAAGATGCTTTAAAATTTGTCTGCTGGTTAACTAACCAGCAGACATGTCTTTAGCAGACCGTCTGCTGGAAAAACCTGTCTGTCCGCCCGTACACACGATCGAATTTGTCTGCTGAAACGGTCCGTCGGACCGTTTCCCGCAGATAAATTCGATCGTGTGTACGCGGCCTTACAGCTTTTCTTCTAAGATTGCCCTGTATTTGGCTCTATCAATCTTCCCATCAACTTTAAGCAGCTTCCCTGTTTCGCAGTGGGGATGGTGTGTTCGGGGTGATGTGCGGTGTTCGTTTCCCCCCACACTTAGCAATTTGCTTTTAGGCCAGAAAGTTCAATTTTGGTCTGATCTGACCAGAGCACCTTCTTCCACATGTTTGCTGTGTCCGATTTTTTTTTTTTTTTTTTTTTTTTTTTTTTATATGCCTGTCTTTCAACAATGGCTTTCTTCTTGCCACTCTTCCATAAAGACCAGATTTGTGGCGTGCATGACTAATAGTTGTCTTGTGGACAGATTCTCCCACCTGAGCTGTTCCAGAGTTGCCATGGGCTTCCTGGCGTCTTCTCTGATGAATGCTTTCCTTGCCCGGCTTGTCAGTTTAGGTGGACGGACATGTCTTGGTAGGTTTAGTTGTACCATTCTCTTTCCATTTTCGGCTGATGAATTGAACAGTGCTCCGGGAGATATTCAAAGCTTGGGATACATTTTTATAACCTAATCCTGCTTTAAACTTTTTCAACTTTATCCCTGACCTGGCTGGTTTGTTCCGTGGCCTTCATGATGCTGTCTGTGTAATAAGGTTTTCTAAAAAAAACTCTGAGGATATTACAGAGCAGCTGTATCCATACTGAGATTAAATTACACACAACACAGAATTACACACTATTTACTAATTAGGTGACTTCTGAAGACAATTGGTTCCATTAGATTTTTGTTGGGGGGGGGGGGGGGGGCGGTGTGTATCAGAGTAAAGGGGACTAATACAAATGCATGCCACATTTTTAAGAAAAAAAAATGAAAACCATTTACAAGGTTCGACAAACCCCAGGTGCCAGGTTGCAATTGCGACTAAAATTAGCGGCCTGGCGCCTAGGGCGGCACAGCTGGGGTACCCTGTCTCAATGCGCAAACCCCCCGCAATTGCGTTGGGCCGCGCCGGTCGGTAATTGAGGCCGCGGCTTTGCGTCCTTCTGAAGTCCTATGGTTTCTTCTGGAATCTGGCGCCCTCTTGTGGTGGACGTTGGTATGACAAGACAGCCAGCAATGCTAATGGAGCTTCCCTGCCTGTTTCCATCTCCTTCCCTTTACTTAGAAGTTAGAACCCCCAAACATTATATATATGTTTTATTCTAACACCCTAGAAAATAAAATGGTGGTCGTTGTAATACATTCTGTCTCACCGTATTTGCGCAGCGGTCTTACAAGCGCACTTTTTTGGGTAAAAAAAATACACTTTTTTTTTTAAATTAAAAAATAAGACAACAGTAAAGTTAGCCCAATGTATTTTAATTTGTGAAAGATAATGTTATGCCAAGTAAATTGATACCCAATATGTCACAAAATTGCGTCCGCTTGTGGAATTGCGACAAACTTTTTTTCCCTTTAAAATCTCCATAGGCAACGTTTAAAAAATTCTACAGGTTGCATGTTTTGAGTTACAGAGGAGAATTGTTGCTCTTGCTCTGCCAATCGTGGCGATACCTCACATGTGTGGTTTGAACACAGCTTTTATATGTGGGCGCTGCTCACATATGCGTTCACTTCTGCACGCAAACTCGGCTGGACGTGGCGCGTTCCTGGCTCCTAACTTTTGTAGCTGGCTCCTAGATTCCAAGCAAATTTGTCAAGCCCTGCATTTATCATTCACAATTAGGTGACACTTAAGTGTTTGTTTGTTTGGTCTAGCACATAAAATCCCAATAAAATACATTTTACGTGTTTTGTTGCAACATGACAAAAGGTAGAAAATTTCAAAGGGTATGAATACTTTTTCAAGGCAATGTAAGAATGACCAGCAATTTTTATTTTTTTTGCTAGTTATTGAACCAATTATCAGGGTCTGCTTTGATCTTCCCTCTGGTCATATAAAGTTATTCAAGAAGCTTGAAATGTCAAACACTTGTAACCCCCCCCCCCCCATACCTTTCCTTTCCTTCCAGGGCATCAGAAATTGACCAGTGACCTCATACAATGATCAAAGTCCAAACCAATGATTGCTTTTATTGGCATGTCTGTAGAGGTCTGTCAGAATAAAAGTGCAGTACTTTACATTGCATCCGTTAAAGTATTCCCATCCCCTTAATTTTTCCACATTTTGTTCTGTTACAGCCTTATTCCAAAATGTATTAAATTCTTTTACTCAAAATTCTACAAACAATACCCCATAATTAAAACATGAAAGAAGTTTGTTTGAAATGTATTAAAAATGTATTAAAAATAAAAAAGTATTCACAGCCTTGGGGCGTGCACCTGAGTCCAGCATTTTCGTCCATAGACTCATAATGCCAGACTCGGCCCTGCCCCCTGGCACCCTCCGCCACCCACATCATTGGATTTGATTGATAGCAGCAGAAGCCAATGGCTTCTGCTGCTATCAATATATCCAATCAAGAGCCTAGACCCTGGCCAGAGAGGGTGTGAGCGTCGCCAGCATGGAAACGAATGGGCTCAGGTGAGTAAAACTGGGGGGGGCTTGTCAGTGACAGAATTTTTTCACCTTAATGCATAAAGGGGGGGGGGAAAACATGAGGGTTTACAACCTCCTTTAAAGTTCATGTAAAAGCAGGCGTCCCAATACTTTTGATAATCGTGTGTGGATATGTGTGTAGTGAATGTGACATTTGCCTGACTTTCACAACAGGTGAATTATTTCCTGTAATTTAAATCCCATGATACAGAAAGATTTGCCTGCAGTGAATGGTTGACACCTCTACATACATTTCTGGTGCTTTGTTATTTTGCCGATTGGTGCCAGATAAGCATGGTACTGTGGCGAGTAATCGGCTTTTGTGCTTTCTCTGTCATACCTGTTCCCTGCTTTTGGTTGGTGATGTGCCTGTAATGAGGTAAAAGGGTGATCTAGAGCCAGAACCTATGGCATCTGGTCACTGTATTCTTACAAGGGTGCTCTGCTACAGAACCTGCATACATCCAATCATCTATATAGAAGAGTCAGAGCACTGAGAGATAGTTGTAAAAAATGTCAGTTGGATACAAAAGGATTAATAGATCGATGTAAAAGATGCATAGCATGTAGAACACGTAAAAATAAAGAGATAAAAGGGAACTCCCCTTCAAACCAGTAGCACGTATGAGATTGTTCGTTCATCTCTTGTCAAAGTACCCATGTGACATACATACTGGAGTGTCCATGTGGCCTCCAGTACATGGGGATAACTACTAGACAGTTGAGTAAACGCATCAGCAAACATATTAATAGGATCAAAAATTTCAAACCTAGTGTAGCAAAACACTTTAAAGAGTATTGCAACAAAAATGCAGGAGAATTGGTAATCTATGGAATAGATAAAGTGGAAGGACACTGGAGAGATCCAGGATAAAAGAAAACAAGTCTCGCAGAATGAAATTAAATGCATATACACCATTGACCCTGTTTGGACTAAATATCGACATAGACGACCCCCTAATTTTAAAGTGTTTTTTTCCCCCCTATACTCACTGTATAAGACGACCCCCCCCCCCCCCCCCCCCCTCTTCCGAGGCTTCATATTTCTTCCTTCTGGAGCCATATTCTTCATTCTTGCTCTAGCTGCAGCCATATTCTTCTTCCTTCTTGCTGGAGCTGGGGCCAATCATGGCGAGCGATGTATTCTATTAATGAATACAAAGCCTGCTTGGATTCGCATAGGCTGTAACATACTGTAGGTAGCCTGCTCGGATTGGCAGAGGTTGTTACTCCAATCCAAGCAGGCTCTGTATTCATTTGAATACATCACTCACAAGGATTGGCTAAGCGGTATATACTGTAGGTAGCCAAAGCTACCTACAGTATTAACGCACATCCAGCAGGCATCCGAGCAGCTGACCCGGCGTATAAGACAACCCCTGCTTTTTGCCCATTTTTTTTTTTTTATAAGTGTAAAAAGTAGTCTTGTATGCCAGAAAATACAGTAAATTCATCCCTTGCGTTAACCTGGAAGTGACGTTTTACACCTGGAGGTAAGGTCAGACATTGAGAATCAGACTCGCATGGTGGGTTCCTTTTGAAGAGAGAATGCTGTATATATTTCCTACCAATAAATGGTTTAATACTATGATGGTGTTCCTTTCTTCTCTGACGTTTGGGGCATGAGGAAAGTGTCAGAGGACTGGAGGTGGTTCTGGATGATTTAATGACCCACTAGAAATTAAGGGGTCATGAAAATCTGAGTTCTCTGGTGTGGAGGTGGAGGATCATGCAGGGTGTGGCGCACAGAGCATGACATTTTTTATTTTTGATAAAGAAGAAGCTGCAGTTGATAGAGGCGTGAAAGAAGCATTAGCATTAAAGTGGATGTATCTAGCTTGGACATGTTTATCATAATATGAGGTGATCTAAAGTTCATTGTATATTGCCAGGATGTGTTATGTGTCACTTTTTATACTTTGGATCGCCTCATATTATGATTAACATAACATATGATAAACATGTCCAAGCTAGATATGTAAATAACCTCTCACTCAAAGCAAGGAGAGAGAAACTGACTTTTTATTTAGACAGGTTTTTATCTGGAAGTCTGTTCATTTTTACTGAACAATAAAAGAGGATTGGTCAGCGCTGGATTAACTCTGTGTGGCAAGACTGGGCACAGATGATAGGAAATTTTATACTCCTTGCTTGTAGCGAGGACACTTTTAATACAAATGTTGATGATTGTTATTTAAATTGCATTCATGATTTTGGGTGATTATATAAGCTGTGCGAGAAGATAACAATATATGTGTTAACGACATTAATCATGTAGACTTCTATTTTTTATTCCAATTCAATGTGTTGTATTTCAGGATTGGGAAAAGCGTATGCCCTGGCCTTTGCAGAAAGAGGAGCTTCTGTTGTCGGTACGTTTTTATTACACTTTTTTTTCTTTCTTTCAGCTGCTAAATGTGACCTTTTGATTTATCAAGACAAACAACTGTTTCAAAGTTCAAAACTGATGTAGCTTTTTGATTGTAACCTAAGATTGCAGCATGGATCATTCAAAGAGCATAGGGCATTGCTGGCTGAAATGCTTTTTATTAACAGTAGAAGGTAAATACTGATCAGCTTGTGTATTGACTATGACCGAACCCCATCCCATAGAGCCCAGGAGCCACAATGCACATCTTGTGGTGTTGTGTTTACATAACGTCTTACTCAAAAGGTATTTTAATTAAATTTTAAAGTGACGGTCTATTAAAGATGTCTATGGATGAAATTGTCTATTTTTTTACAATAGGACCATATCAATTGAAATAAAAGCGTTTGTCATCCAGCTTAAAGGGTCACTAAAGAAAATTTTTTTTTTTTTTGCTGAAATGACTGTTTACAGGGTATAGAGACATAAAAATGAACTGATTCCTTTTAACCACTTAAGACCCGGACCAAAATGCAGGTAAAGGACCTTGCCCCTTTTTGCGATTCGGCACTGCGTCGCTTTAACTGACAATTGCGCGGTCGTGCGACGTGGCTCCCAAACAAAATTGGCGTCCTTTTTTTCCCCACAAATAGAGCTTTCTTTTGGTGTTATTTGATCACCTCTGCGGTTTTTATTTTTTGCGCTATAAACAAAAATAGAGCGACAATTTTAAAAAAAATGCAATATTTTTTACTTTTTGCTATAATAAAAATCCCCCAAAAATATCTAAAAAAAATTTTTTTTTCCTCAGTTTAGGCCGATACGTATTCTTCTACGTATTTTTGGTAAAAAAAATCGCAATAAGCAGTTATCGGTTGGTTTTCGCAAAATGTATAGCGTTTACAAAATAAGGAATAGTTTTATTGCATTTTTATAAATTTTTTTTTTTTTACTACTAATAGCGGCGATCAGCGATTTTTTTTTTTTTTTTTTTTTTTTTTTTTTTTTTGTGACTGCGACAATATGGCGGACACTTCGGACAATTTTGACACATTTTTGGGACAATTGTCATTTTCACAGCAAAAAATGCATTTAAATTTGCATTGTTTACTGTGGAAATGACAGTTGCAGTTTGGGAGTTAACCACAGGTGGCGCTGTAGGGGATGTGTGCCTATGTGTTTTGTTTACTACTGTAGGGGGGTGTGGCTGTAGGTGTGACGTCATCGATCGCGTCCCCCTATTACAGGGATGACGCGATCGATGCTACAGCCACAGAGAAGCACGGGGAAGCCGTGTGTACACACGGCTCTCCCCGTTCTTCCGCTCCAGGGACGGATCGCCGCACTGCAGCGGCGATCGGGTCCGCGAATCCCGTGGTCCCGGAGCTTCGGACCGGGTCGCGGGCGCGCGCCCGCGACCCACGACTGGGTACTAAAATCAACGTATATATACATTGATGTGCCATTCTGCCGACGTAAATGTGCAGTAGGCGGTCCTTAAGTGGTTAAAAATGATTTAAAAATAGATAAAAATCAATCATATAATGTGCCTGCAGTTTAGTTTCACTTTTTAAACTGGTTTCATGTTTCTGTGAAGTAGAGAGACACACAGAACAAAAACAAACAATTACAGGGCAGTGTTTTGTTTTTTAAAATATATCTGATTGGTTCTGAGGAGTTTTAGACACACAGTAATGACAGCTTGGACCACAGTGAAAAGCTGCCATGAGATTTTTCATAAGGAGCCAGACAAGCAGGAAGTGTGGAGATCAGAGCAGAATTACAGCAACAACGAACAATGAGGACATGAAACCAGGACTGCAGTAAGGTAAAGGAAGCTATTTAGCTTAAAAAAAAAATTTCCTTTAGTGATCCTTTAATTTTCCATAATGCTATGTGGTGAGGTTGAGGGTCCCTACCTGAGAAGCACTGATACTGTCCAAATGTTGCCATCCCACAACACTGCCTAGGTTTTAAGGATAAACTTTGATTTGTCTTGTTCACTTCAAAAGACCGCTCCATTTTAGAGTGTTTTGGATCCATGAGAAAATTGTTGGTCACACCATGTAATCTCACATTGTTTTGGAGTTTATGGGTCAACATCTCATCATAGTTGTAAATCAGGGGTGTCCAACTCCAATTAATTGTGGGCCACATCAGCATTATGGCTGCCCTCAAAGGGCTGGTTGTATCTGTAAGACTATATAAATGCATATATTCTTTATCATATTAAATAATTGCCTCTGCTGTGTGTTTTTTTTTTTTTTTTTTTTTTAATTGCACATTTTAATAAACGATACAAAAACAACAACCGTTTACCCCCTGCCTCTGACTTTTTATTACCGGTTTTAGTAATAACTTGGTTATACTAAAGTCTGTTTTTTATTTGTAATAACAAACATGTTATACTTGCCTGCTCTGTGTAATGGTTTTGCACAGAGCAGCCCAGATCCTCCTCTTCTTGGGTCCCTCGCCAGTGCTCCTGTCCTCCCCCCTGCCTAGTGCCCCCACAGCAAGTGGCTTGTTATGGGGGCAGCTGAGCTGCAGCTCTGTGTCCATTCAGTTCGGCCCACGCCCCCTCTTTCCTCATTGGCTCACTGACTTTGACAGCAGTGGGAGCCAATGGCGCCACGTTGCTGTCTAGGTCAATGAGGAGGGAGAGAACCCGACAGCTGAGTCTCTCCTGCACCATTGCTGGATCGAGATGGGCTCAGGTAAGTATTAGGGGGATTGAGAGAGGCTGCTGCCCACAGAAGTTTTTTTTATCCTGATGCATAAAATGCATTAAAGTGGAAGTTAACCCTCCACATATATCTATTGAAGTGAACAGCCTCAGATGATACACAGAGATGAAACGCATTCTCCTACGTGAGTTTTTCATGTATATCTTCTGTCTTCAGCTTTATATACTATTTACAAAGTGCATGTCCTGTTCAAAATTTATTTTCCTGATTCACCTGTGGGTGTGGATTCTTGCTATACACTGTGGGACAGATGGAGGAAAATCACACACCCCTTGCACATAGGCAGAGACTTGTGCTGTAAATGGACCAGCTCTCTGCTAATCTATTTTATAGCACCTAACCCAACACAAAATTCAGGCTGGTTTTACAGTTGTCTCAGTTGTTAGAACTTGACAGAAGTTCTCATGCTTGTAACAGAAGGAGCAGGAGAAAATTACCAGATTTAGGGCTTTGAAGAGAGATAAGAAATCACTGTAGATACAGTATGGGTCCAGCTTAAATTTTATGAATCTGGTTTACATCCACTTTACGCATTCTAACCCTTCCACACTCTATCCAAAGGTGCAAAAAAAGTTATGATTGACTTTTTTGTTTTTACAGTGTATAGATGAGTTGGATTTTTTTAATGCGATCTCGGTAGGTTAATTTAGGCCGCCATTTTTGCTATCTACTGCAGTCTTTTTTGCTTTCTGCATTATAGTGACAAGATGGGTGATGTGTCTACCACTACCCTCATCACAGACTGAAACTTTGAGTGTCTAATGTGCTATTTTGTCATTGTTGGCATTTGCCAACATTATTTTCTGTAAACTATGAAAGAACCCTTCCCTATGAAGGTGAGAAGTGGAGTTACTGGTTTAAATCTGAAGCATATCCTAGTGACTTCCATGGCTCCCTTCAAAAATGCAGTGCAGCAAGTGATCATTATACACAAAGACAAGAAAGGTGTTATTTGCAGGAATACATAGTACAATTAAAGGGGGAAAAGACTAAAAAACAAAAGTACAGTAGCCATCTCATCTAAACACAAGTAAGCTGCTATATATTTCATTTGTATCTAGATACGCTTTAATAAGTGAATGTACCCATCAAATTTACATTTAAGTAGAGTGGAGTTAGAGGCTGGAGTAGTTTCAGTGAATTTTTCTCTATGGTCATAGTGGCTTTGATCCCACATGTGTGGGCTTAAACCTGTAAAGCAGTTAAAAAGCCGAATTGGTGCAGTTGACTTTTAGCTCATTGAAATTCGCTTACTAAAAACAAATTCCTTTTATTTACTGCACATATTTTATAAAGCAGATATTGTCTGTTTTCAATGCTGTAAAATAAAAAAATCTGGGCAACATGGTAGATGGAAAAATCGGAATAGGTTTGTAATACAACACTGGAAGTACAGACTAGGGTTGTCCCGATACCTTTTTTTTTTTTTTTCCAAGAACAAGTGCCGATGCTTTTTTTTTTTTTTTTTACATATGTCATGTGACGGTGGCACTAATATGCAGCACTGATGATGCTTGGACTGTGGCAGTAGTTTGCCATACACAATGCATTAACGCCATATGTACTTTTAACAGCAGTATAGGGCAAACCGAAAAACAACCATGTTATCATTTTGGCTGGCAAGGCTCTTGAAGCCAGCTGGAAGCTCTTCCCTAAAGTTCCACTTTAGAACTAGTGCTTGAACATGGCTTACAGGCATACAGAGAAAAATGCATTTATACTCTGTTATATCTGAGCAGTCTGTACTAGTATCGGTGCCGATACTGAGCATTTGCCCCAGTAACTTGTACTGGAGCAAATGCTCAGATGTTTATTCCAATACCCGGACTGTCAGGGGTGATTGGTGCGATGCTGGGGAGGAGTTGCAAGCTTCGTCCGTCCGGCTGTCCGTCCTTCCTTCCTTGTAAAAATATAACGTGATTGTTTCTCGGTTTGCCTTATACTGCTGTTAAAGTACATATAGCGTGTATGGCATATAGCAAGTTATGTCAATGAAGAGCTTACGGAACATTACACTAATCATAAAAAAAGCTGTTTGCATCTTTTGTTTTCCTCTTATGCGATAGATCTTACCCTGTTTTTCTGAAATATAATGTTGGGGGGGGGGGGGGGGGGGGGGAGTACTCTTGGGTGCCACTGATTCCTGCAGCTGTTTCAGCCATTTGCGAGCTGCTATCTGGGCCAGCAAGTGCTGTATATTTCAGTGGCAGGTTGGTGACGGCCATAACAATCTGCCAGACTGGCAATAATCCGCAGTGATCACTGCTGGATGCTTGCAAATTGCTTAAATATATTGATCAGCAGCTAAAGCTGTTTTTCTGCATCCACTGGTCCATTTTCCTGCTTTATTTTATTTTTTAAGAAGTCAATTAAGAAAATGTACTTCCATTGTACAGGGAAGTCCACACACTGATCAAAAATAAATTCTGTTATGAGGGCTGTATTGAATTAATACAGTATTGCAACCTAAAAAGGACATGCACAATGATTACATTGTAAGTAAATACACTACAAAAATGCATAAACCTCTGCAGAAAAATAGATTATAGTTCTATCTACAAGTCCTGCATGAGGTTTTACACTGTGGTACAGGACAAATGCCACTAAAAAGCGCATAGACAAAACTCCTATCATGGGCTTAGTCTTAAAGCATTAACTGGCTGTAGCAGTGCACAAAGCAAGCACATAATTTTACACAAATGTCTTAAACCTGAAATTAGACTATCTTGGCATTTGAAGTCCTGTAGGAGGTACATACTGTGGTGTTGGGTAAAGCACCCCACTAATAGGCACAAGACATATTGTAACATTTGTGTAGACACATTGCCTGAGGGCTAGTTCACACTGCTCACGCATGAATCACACAGGAAAACACTGTGCATTCCTATGTGATTCAGACCGCATGCAAAATGCACTCCATTTGCAATCTACAGTGAATGTCAATAGAAAGTTAATGACACCACAAACACAGTGCAATTGCCTGCACCAGAACAGCACTCGTCTATTTATGGGCAGCTTTGTTTTCTATCAATGAATACAACGTTTCCTTTGATTGGCCAAGTTAGAGATCGAGATATCATCAGCCTGCCTCACAGCTCATAAATTCAGCCAAATCCAGTGAATGTGTTGGGCTTGGCCCAAATGAACCATTTAAAGCAAATGTTAAACCTGGACGGCAGCAGGATGCATATGAAAACTCTGGATGCACAAAAGAAGGTACAGCTTCGAACCAGACTCCAACATTCCAGAGGTCCTGGCAAGAGTGTAAACGTATGAGTCACATGAAGACACAATGTGAGCGGTTAAGAGGCTGTTAAAAATACGGCCCCACCATGCATTTATAAGCCCCCCTCAACAACATGTGTAAATTAACCTCATTTCTATCTCAGGGTAAAATAGACTGACCCACAAACTTTGCATTTTAATATCAAGACTGACAATGATACATTGGTCATAGTCCTATAGGAAAGTTGCATCTTTCATATGGTAGTAGTAGACCCTTTGGAGCAGCTCGTCGGTACTGTACAACCAAGTTTTCCTCCTTGTGTTAATTAAACACAAGGCCCTGCCCCCTCCCAGCCTGGCAAACCTGGACCGTTTTTACTCTTTTAGACCCATTCTCAGGCTCACAGTCTGTTTTCCACAGACCATTTCTGTTTTGACAGCCAAAAAAGTCATTTGGATCCGATTTAACTCTCTGTATGCACAGACTTGTCTGCATATGCAACACAACAGCTATCGTATCAGTAACGGTTCATGCAAGAGTCCTGAGGGGGTGCAGCTTCCTAAACTGGGCATATACCCAACTCCCACATACTGTTCAGACCATTTACCAAGTACAAATCAACACTGTTCAGACCATTGCTTCATGATTATGCCCCAGTAAGGGGCAACACATGTTGGAGGGGAGATCTTGGGTTGACTGCTGTGCTTGTGCTGAACATTAAAGTTGATGTTTATCTTTTGGAAGGGGTGTGTGGCTCCATAACTTTGCTAAACATGTGTAGGAGGAACATACCTTGAAGGAGGGAGCATTGGTGAGCTGGAGTTGAGGATTACAGAGGTTGTAGGAGCGACTTCATCTTTTGTTCCACGTGCCGTATATTACCAAGTTATTCTGAGAGTTACAGGGGTTAAAAAACATCACCAGGAAAGATTCTCCATGTAGGCTTGACCAGCAGAAGCTTCCTATGATGCTAGATAAAGTGATTATAAATGCATGCAAGAAAAAAACCTTTGTTCTCCCCACCCCTGCCTTAAACACTTACCTGAGCCCAAACTTGATCCATCTGCAGAAGCTCTTCTCACAGGAGACTTGGTAGCAGCGGGAAACATTGGCTCTTTCTGCTGTGGGACAAATCCTGGGAGGAGGGGGGGCAGAAATATATGTGTGTGTGTGTGTGTGTGTGTGTGTGAGTGATCTATATATTAAAATAAATATGAGATTTAGATGGATGCACTTGGCCCTAGAATGAGCCTGAACAAGTGCTCACAGCATGTGGCTTTTTCTGGGGGCACTCGGAGAAGAGAAGGCGCCCAGATCGTAAGTGGGGGACCCCAGAGGAGGTTTGGGGGGACCGTTCTGTGCAAAACCATTGCACAGAACAGGCAAGTATACCATGTTTGTTATTTTGTAAAACAAAAAACATTAGGGTTGGCTCAAGTGTTTAGCTTGGAGAGTTCTGGTAGATGACGGTTGTTCTTTTTTTATTTTTAACACCTTTTAAATCGTGCATCTAATGCAGATTAATCAATTAGAGAGTAGAAATGGGCATTTTGGCAGTAATGTACATTTCCTTTTTAGGATGAGCAGCGGGCCTTGCCAGCAGCAGAATAAACAAACCTCCCAGGTTTCATATTAAGCCTGACTCTCGAAGTAACCCACCTTACACCGCACTGCCTGCCAAGGGTAAAATGCAGCCAACCAAGCCAGAACACCTCAAGTCCACTAGCAAAGGGCTTTATGCCTCAATCGGAACCCAGGACACAAGGGGGGGAGCAGGTACCTAGTTTTGACAGGCCCACTTCCACTCCCTCCCTGCAATCTTCTGGGATATGTCACAGGTCCCACAAGATTGCCCGACCACTGAGAAGGTGCCGGAATACGGCTCGCACATGCGCAGTGTGTACCCGGCTGTGAAGTCGCAAACTGTTACAGCTGGGTGCCCACACTTACAATGCTGGTGTCTAGAAGAGGGAGAGGAGCGAGGCTTCGGGCAGCCATATTGCTGTCGTTGGATAGGTGAGTGACTGTTTATTACATTTTAGCAGCTACACTTTTTTGTAGCTGCCGCCTTTTTAATAAACGTAAAAACAACGAACACCGATATTACTCTTCCCTTAGCGGAACTTCTACTTTTTTTTTTTACTCCAGTGAGCTGCGGGCCTGGTCATTCCCTTACCTCCCTGCAGTACATATGAGCTACGGGGCATGGAATTAACCTGCAGCTAATTGAAGCCCAAAAAAAGCTGAAATTAGAGATGAGTTCGGAGGATGCCCAAGCTCGTCTCCATTGACCACCTGTCTGATGTTGCGGCGTAGCACATCGAAAGTAGCTGACAGCTTTGCGTAGCTTGTGAGGCTTTGGACGCTGACCACCACTTTTGGCTTTCAACACTTCTGGAAAAGTCCTAGGCACAATACTGTAGGTTCACATTATGAATATAGGGTGACTACCAGGTTATTTCTTTTCAGGTAAATATTTGTAACATGAACCATGGTGCAGTACAAAATCTAGGTAGTAAAGACCTTTTTACATTGGCTTTATTCTTTCTTCAATGGGGAAAAGATCACATTGAGAAAGCACGCTTAGTAACCCTTACCTCTGGCACGCCACTTAGCTTTCGTGTTGCCTGAGAAACTCACTGAATAATGCATGGGTCCATTTAAGACACAAGCGGCAAGCCAACTACTGCCAATGATCATTTGCACCTTTTTGCTTAGGAACAAAATGAGGACATTGAGAAAGCATTGAGAAAGCAGCATAAATCCCAGAGGGAAATAAAGGATGCAAAAGGTAATCTGAGAACTGATGAAGAATCCTATAAATTTACTTGGATCAAAAGCCATACCACATACCTCATGCAGTTCTGCATACTCAAGTATACCCCAGAGACCTGCAATGGTAGTTGTGTCTGTTATGACAAGTAGATCCTAATTGGATCAGAATATGCCTTTGTAGACAGAATATTGCTTCATGTAATTGGAGAGAAGTGTCATTCCTCTTTCAGGAAATGCTGAGAATTTATTGTACAATGTCTAATCCTGACTGGTATAAGGGAAGTAGAAGAGAAGAATTGAACGAAATTCGTGAAATCTAGCTGAACCACAGTAAACATTTTTTTTTGTCACTTTGGGTCTGTTTTCATAGGAAACTTAAAGCATACGCAGATTCAAAATCAATCCCCCCCCCCCCCCCCATTTTTTATTTATTATTTGGATAGAGTAGGGAAGGATGAAGACTCCTGTCCAGTCTGTGTCCCCTCAGGCAGATTTTTCTGCTTTCTGTCCCGAATACACAGCAGGGAGTACAAAAGAAACCCCAAAGCAAGTGGCTATCCCCCCTTAGGCAGATGTCCTAAGAATAGGTTTACCTACTGGAAGATTTTTATTTTTTTATCTCGCCTATTGTTTTGTGATAATTAAAAGGAGCCGTTTTCATTAAAAAAATGCGCTGTTTGAATGTTTGAACATTCTCACAGCCATACTAAGTAATCCTCGTAATGTGTCTAATATTATCATTTTCATATGCTCCTCAGCTCCACCTTGTGGCCACAAGGTTATATTGATATTTTTCGTGAAGATGTGGGCACCAGATGGGGCTGAAGATCATAGTTTGCAAACATTTTGGACATATTGGCTTTTCATGGCAGCTGTGTGAATGTCTGAACAAATGAAAATATGTTTTTAGAAATGGAGCCTTTGTTGGAATAACCATCACTTTCTGTACCGAATACAGTGGCCATCTGGATGAATACTGAGGGTGAATCTCCCTAGCAGGAACATGGACAGCAGTAAAAAACATCCCTTTCGCATTCCTTTTTGAAAGAAAAAGTCATGGTCTTTACATAATTTAATTTGCTTTAAAACAAATGATGGCTTTATATAATTGCCTCGGTTTTATTTAGTGGTATTGGAATGCCCTCTCGTACAATGAGCAATACTTAAGTTTCCTAAAACCACCATTCACATTCCAGCCTGCCGCCAGGAGGAGAGCAGCTACACCGCACCAATTTTAGAAAGTACATTTTTTCTGCCTCCTGCTGATCCTGTACAGAGGGCTGTGTGTTTTTATTCTGCAGAGGATTACAGATTAAAGTTAATTTTGTGCAATTATGGATTTAATATTACTTGTGCTTACTGAAGGCTTTCTTTTATTAAAGGAGTTGTACACATTCCCCTACCTGCACCTTGTGTTTTTCCCCTGCATAAGAACATTGACCATTTAGGTTTATGGTGTCATTTGTTACCCTGTACGAGCCTAGGAGTAAAGAAAAACGTTACATTCAGTTGTCAAAAGTTTGTATTCAAACATGTAACATGGCAGATTCATGTATGATCTCTGTCTGTGGTGTGAGATTCAACATTTCATTTGAAAGGCTATACATGCCACAGTCCCTGGGTCTCTGTCTAGCATCAATGCAGGTGAGAAGAAAAACGTAATAAGATCTGACACGGGCACAAAAAAGGCAGAGGAATTAACAGCCATTTCATAATGCTGGAAGAGATGTGTTTTCCGCACATTAGCCTAAATAATTTTTTTTTTCTCTGGAATGTCTATTACCCTTTCATGATACCAGAGGGTATCAACAAGGGGTAAATGAAACCAGAAGGAGTAGTCTGCAATTTTTTATCCTAGTAACGATAATTTTATGTCCTGGAGTTTTACGTGAAGTCTTGCAGAATGTTCACATTATAATTCGTGTCTTCAAGTGGTTAAACAGCTGTCATTGCATTGTTACTGTTCTATGCCTCTTTTGTAACAGTGGGCCTTGTGTATAAAATATGGTGGAATGGGAAGTGTCTTGGTTCCCCTGCAAGCAATGACATTTGCCTTTATTTATAATCCAAATTTGAGAGAATTGACAGCGGCAGTCTATTTGCATTATCTCCACCCTCCTCTTACATTTTCTTACTGCTCTGTTGCAGTGGATTTGCACAGAACAGTGCAAATTTGAAAACCTCCTCCTCTTGGGTCCCTCTACTGTGATCCTGGCCCCTTCCTCCTGTTCAGTCCCCCCCCCCCCCCCCCCACTGCAAGCGGCTTACTGTGGGGCACCTGAGCTGAATCGCAGCTGCCTGTGTCTATTCTGACACTGAGCCCCGACCCCTCTTTCCCCCTGATTGGCTATCTGACTTTGACAGCAGCGAAAGCCAATGGCACCGGTGTGGTGTCCCTGCTAATCAGGAGGGAGAATTCTGGACTAATGACAGTCGTGGACATCGCTGGACAGAGGGACCTCAGGTAAGTGTTAGGTGAGCTGCTGCACATAGAAGGCTTTTTATCTTAATGCATATAATGCATTGGGATAAAAAAATAACCTCTGCGTTTTAAAAAAACAGGTGGTGGTTTCATCTGAAGCCAGGGATTTAAACCCTTGGCCACGGCTCCTTTCTCTATTTGCAACATAGAGAGCGTCCTGCTCGCCTCCTCCCCCCTCAAGGGAGGGGGCGAGCACGACACTCCACACCAGGGAGAAAGCCTTGCATTACTGTGTGTAGTTACAGACAGAAGAACAGGAAGTGAGGATTTCTCAGAAGAAATAAGGACATTTAAAAGCAAAATCGAAGGATGAAGTAAGTGAAGGAGGACTGCACAAAGGCAAAGGAAGTTTTTTTTTTTTTTTTTTACCTTTACAACCCCTTTTAAATACTATGTTTGGTGCAGCCAGTTACTCTCTTAAAAGCAGTTTGCATATATAGATGGATAGTGAACAGATGCCTGTTTTAAAAATAAAATCCACAGATTATCTACATCAAGCAAAACATTGTAAGGCCTCCTGCACACCGGCATAAGAAGGGGGGGGGGGGGAGCCGATGTTCTAGACTCCATCCCCCTGAGGGCATTTATGCTAAAGGCACGTGTGTGTGTGGGGGCTTTAATGTTGACGTTCTTGTGAATGAGTGCTAGATTGAGCTGCATTATTTTCATTACAAGCTGTATATTCATGTCCCTTGTGAAAATATTTAAAGCTGAATTCCGCTCCTTTGTAAAAAGTGAGGACACTTTGTGAGTTAAGCCCAAGGAGGTGTATAACCTGTCCTGGACTTCTCTTTTTTTGTTGTTGTTAATAATATTATTATTATTCGTTCATAGAATGCCTGGAAGATGGCTGTTGCTGTATTTCTGGCTAATGCACTATAGATTCTCCAGTCCTAGTGAAAGGTAGTTTAAAAAGACATGTGGCCATTCACAGAAATTGGAAGAGAAGTGGTTTAACCGTAATCTGTGTAGAGGGTTCTTTACTGTCAGAGCGGTAAGGCTGTGGGTTTCTCTTCCACAAGTAGTGGTATCTGCAGGGAGTGTTTTGCCAGTGGTAAGGCGGCGCTGCCCATTGAATTCAATAGGTAGGAGTGCTCCAAAGATGCTGCTGGCAGGACTTTTTCTGACACCCTGCCAGCGCATCGCTCCAGTGTGAAAGCCCAAGGGTTTTCACACTGGAGTGAATGGCGCAGCTGTTTTAGGGCGCTTTGCAGGCACTATTTTTAACACTGCAATACACCCTGCAATACACCCCCAGTCTGAAAGGGGTCTAAATCGGCAAGATAAGCAGTGCATAAAAGCATTACCTGAAATGTGCATGATAACACTGGGCTCCATTCACAAAGCAGTATCTTATTGCATAAGATAATAGTAAGAATACTGCACATCTTTTTAAAATGTTTTTTAGCATTCACAAAAAAAAATACTAAAATAATGCATGCAGTGTTTTATGAATTCATGCAGTATTTTAGTAGTAAAAGCCTGCAGTAGCTGTCAGCAAAATTCCCTGCTGATAGCTGAATGTAAAAAAAAAAAAAAAATAGAAATAAAACTTAACATAAAAACAGTGTGGGATCCTCCCCCAATCTATACCAGGGGTCCTTTAAAGTGAATGCTAAACTTTTTTTAAATGCTTTGTGCATGGAGCCCAGTGTTATTATGCACATTGCAGTTAATGTTTTAAATGCACTGCTTATCGTGCTGATTTTATGAGTAGATTCCAGTCTAGTAGTACAGAACTCTAACCTAAAGCCCCGTACACATGGGCAGAATGTTGGGAGACATTTGCTGGTTAAAAAAAAAATGGCCGACATTCTACCTGTGTGTGTGTGTGTGTGTCGGTCTGTTGAACATGCATTCTGGAAAACCAGCAATCGACAGACTCCTGATCAACACTCTCAGCCAATAGAAGAGAGCACTGATCCGCGTGTTCTGGCGGGGGGGGCCCTATCGGAACACCTCTCAGCAGGGGAGATTACTGGACCAACCTTGTATGGTTCGTTCAGCGGCTCCGACTGGAGCTTTTTTTTTTTTTTTTTCTGCAACCCGGCGGATTGCACGAAAAAAAGTGTATACAGGCTAATTTTGCTCCCTGTATCGCCTAAAAAACCTGGCTGTTTTTGCCCTCCCCCTTGTAAACTGACCACTGTTTTTATCATGGCTGCTTAGACCTGACACCGTTGTCAGTTTTCGCGCTTCTGTCATCTGCAGCACTGCTCTGTTCTTCTCTGTCCTCCTCCCTCCCTCCCTGCTCATGACAGTGCTTGCCCCTCCCCCTTCTGCTGCTTTAAAAACTAAACAATGTGTGTGTGTGTGTGTGTATATGTATGTCTGTCTGTATGTGTGTGTATATATACAGTTGTATTCAAAATTATTCAACCCCCACTGAAATTGATTGTTTTGGCCAGTTTGACATTGATCATTCAGTCATCCTGCTTACAATTAAATCAAAGAGGCACGTGTAGGTCAGACAAATATAACATAACATTTATAATGAAATAACCACAAATGTCTTTTCTGTGCTCACATCATTATCAGTTTTATTCAACCCCCAAGTGACATTCAATCTTAGTACTTAGTACAACATCCTTATAGATATCACATTGTTTAGAATTTAAACTTTAGATGATGGATTTTCCCAACCAGTCACCATTTACCACAGATTGGCAGCTGCAGTGTACCTCTCCCTTCTTAGTAGACCCATGCTTTCATGTTCATAGAAAGCTTTTCGAAAAATGATGGTGGGCATCATGCATGCAACTATCATCCATCCTGTTATGTAGGCAACAAAAGAGCTTTGCATCTATGCACAGTGCTGTAATTTACCGTAATTGCGGTTGGGCGAATCAAATAACATTTTTAGTCAAGCAATGCAAAATAAAACTCAGTCACTCTGCTTGATTTAGACTGTGTTCTATGTGTTTCTATGTCCAGTTTTTAAGATGGACAAGAGTGCAATTGTAAGTTTTTACAAAATAGTTTCATGTAGGACTAATGGTACCCTGTAATGCACAGTAAATGCTAAGCTGGTATTCATGCAGTCTTTTTTTTTTTTTTTTTTTTTAAGGAGTATTATTTCATATAACATTAAGATATTAATGTGCTTTAGTGCGGTCTGTACCTGTTTGGTCCATTGCAGCTCCTGAGTTGGTGAACTCCTTTTCCTCTTTGCTGCCATTATACAATGATGATAATCCGCTCATTTTGTAATCGCACCTCGTTTACTGCCCACTCTTCGCTGCTTCAAAGCTTGAAGTCTAAGAAAGGTCACCAAGATTCTTGCCACCTAATGAGTAGAGGACTAATGGGTTTTATAATGTGTCTCTATAAAACTGGGTAGCTCTTGCAAAAATAAAGCTCTGTTATCCATCATCTATTATGTAGTACACAGGGTTAATGGATTTTTAATGTTTAGGCCAACATGGGGCAAGTACCATGGGATTTTGGTGTAGGAAAAAACTAACCATAAAAAGGAGGGTCATTGTCTGCTCCAACCATATGTTGGAGAGTCAACTTTTTATATTTTATACTGATGCATTCTAACAAGCTTGGAACAACTCTTCAAAATGGATAAATTTAGCTTTATTAGTTTTATATCATATTCTGGTTGAACGACTAGCAAGTCCATAAGAGAATGATTTGCATGTCTTTAGGAAAGAATTGAAATGGTGAAGTATGATGGAAAATGTCTTATTTCAGACTGTAGTGTTGGACTGTATACAAAGCCACAATGCCACAAAAGAACCTACTGTTCTACTAAATTATACATCTAATAATGGTTAATACATCTCAATAACGGAACCCACAACATGCAGAATTGATTTTTACGTTTTTTTTTCATGGTCAGGCTAATGAATCCAATATATACGATTGGATGTTTTGCTCATTTTTAAATGGTGACAATGGTAAATGCTTTCTGTCTTTAATTTATTGGATACTTGTCTTTTAGGTACTGTGGTATTTAGTTGTCTGAGCTGATTTCCCAGCTGTTGCCATCTGGATTAAAGAAACTTCTACTGCTGCAGGTTTAGTTTTCAGTCTTTTTTTTTTTTTTTTTTTTTTACCGAATAGAGCAGGAAGAATAAGACTCTATTAAGGGAGGAGGTATGGGGGTGGTAGGATTTCAGTGCTGGAACTCCTAAAATGCTAGAACATTGCTTTAGAGAGACCATCTACAACCTCTGAGCCTCCTCACATTATGGTGTCGCTTTCTGTGCCGCTCAAGCTTGTCGATATGAGGTATGTGTGTGGACTCCTCCACCTCCACTGCAGGGAGTGCTGACAAGGGACAAAGCCCAACCTGGCTCTTGGCTATAGCTCAAGAAAGAAGAAATGGGTAATCCCTAATGCCGCACATCCATGTAGACCTACTATGGGGATGAGTGACAACCTCTGCCTGGACTCCAACCAGGCCCCAACTGGGCATGGCCTGCTTGGCGTCCAGGCTGAGGTTGTGACTCTTATAACCTTAGTAGTACTACATGAATGTGCGGCATTATGGGTTGCCTTTTTTTCTTCTCCCTTGAGCTATAGCTTGGCTGGGAATCAGGTTCTGGTCCAGCCCACAAACTGGATAACTTGAAGGAATATGCATGGTTAACAATGTCTACTCCTTGTCGTCATGTATCGTGTCCATTTGATGTCTGAATTGTATTTTATGTAATAAATATATTCTTTCTATTTTAAAAGAAATCCAATAAAATAGAATTTTGTCATAAATTTAAGCCAAGATGTATTCTGCTACATGTTTTTGTTGGTAAAAAAAAAATCCTGTTAAGTGTATAATTGTTTTTTATAATCACGGACATATGTGCAGATGATCATTGGGACATATGATTTTACTGTTGCATACGTGGAGGACAGGTGTTTTTACTATGTGGGGACGTGTTTTATGTTGTGCACATGTTTTACATGTGTGTTTTTACACTGGTGATCTGTGTGTAAAAAACAAAACCAAAAAAAAAAAAACAGCTCATACTCGCTGATCACCAGCTGGCTGCAGCGATCCCCTCCTCTCCGACAACTTCTGTGTGAGGAGAGCTGATCGCCCCGCTCTTTGTTTGCATCACATGATGGCTGTGATAGAAGTTTTCCTGTGTCTCCCAGCACAGTCTCAAGAGCATGGAGGAGATCCCAGGAGACAGGCAGTTACTCTAGGACAGGGATCCTCAAACTACGGCCCTCCAGCTGTGTCGGTACTAAAAGTCCCATGAGGCATTGTAAAACTCTGACATTCACAGACATGACTAGGGCATGATGGGAATTGTAGTTCCTGAACAGCTGGAGGGCCGTAGTTTGAGGACCCATGTTCTAGGAGAGCTGGACAGAGGCGTAGAAGGTCCTTAACCCATGAGGACAGAGCCCAGAGTCCCTACAAAATGACCTCCAGCAGGCCACTGGTGTGAATGTCTCTGACCAATCAGAAACAGACTTCATGGGGGGTGTCCTGAGGGCCCGACATCCTCTAGTGTGCTCTGTGCTCACTGCTGGACACTGTGGAGCTCGATTTTGGAATTTTCCATTGAACACCAAATTGGCAGGTCCGCCACTGGTGCCCCATGCTTTTCACAGATGAGAGCAGGTTCATCCTGAGCGGATGTGAAAGGGTCTGGAGAAGCCGCTGAGAACTTTATGCTGCCTGTAACATCGTTCAGCATGACCAGTTTGGTGGTGGGTTAGTGATGGTCTTGAGAGGCATATTCATGGAGGGACGCACAGACCTCTACAGGCTACACAATGGCACCCTGACTGCTATTAGGTATTGGGATGAAATCCTTGGACCCATTGTCTGACCCTACGCTGGTGCAGTGGGTCTTGGGTTCCTCCTGGTGCCTGGCCTCATGTGGTGAGAGCATGCAGCCAGTTCCTGGAGGATGAAGACATTTATACCATTGACTGGCCCCCACACACACACCTGACATAAATCCAAAAGAACACCTCTGGGACATTGTTTCGGTTCATCTGGTGCCGTCAGGTTGCACCTTTGGTCTGTTCAGGAGCTCAGTGATTCTCTGGTCTAGATCTGGGAGGAAATACCCCAGGACACCATCCGTTGTCTCGTTAGGAGCATGCTCTGATGTTTTCCGGCATGCATGCATACAAGCACTTGGGGGCCACACAAAATACTGAGGACTATTTTGAGTTGTTGCAATGAAATTTCAGCAAAATGGACTAGCTTGCTGCATAATTTTTCCACTTTGATTTTAGGGGTGTCTTTGACTTCAGCCCTCTGTAGGTGGATAATTTTCATTTCCATCAAATGATGTGCCATCCTTTCATTCCTAACACATTACCCAGTCTATATCAGTATAGATACCCAGCATGAGATTTTTGCTCGTTGAGATCGGATATGTTTTTTAAGTGTTCCTTTAATTTTGTTGAGGTGTGTGTGTGTGTGTGTGTGTGTGTGTGTGTGTGTATAATATATATATATATATATATATATATATATAATTTGTTTTATTCAGCAGAGATACTGTAAATTAAAATGCCATTTTGCTTTTATTTTATTAAGTGATTGATGGGGTGGTCAGGACACTGGGTGAGGTGTTGTGAGTGTGTTTGTTTTTTATATGTGCTTTAACTGGTTCTCTGTTTAGTAGTTCTTGTCTACAACACTAGTCGGCTGTTCAAATAGGCCTTGGTGCTTTTAAAAGTGAAGTATGGCTTCTCTTATACTAACCTAGATGATGCTAGATCTGTTCCCCACTGGCTCTACAGTAAGAACTGAGCGTTCAAAGACCGCAATCGCTCAGTTCTCCCCATCAGAGCAGAGAGCTGTGACTGTCGGAATTGCTGAGAAGCTGAGCTAGGTTGCTGGTGTAGGGTTCTGTGTGGATCCCGACCACATGGACGGGCTCTGTGACTTCAGGTGCAAGCGGGCTTCAGCCAGCCGTCGGCTAAAAGCGGGTCACAGTGGTGCAGAACAAACTGCATTCCTGTGATCTATAGAAGTGTAGTCCAAAAAGCTTTGGCTATACTTCTCCTTTTTTAACTTTATTTTTGTTTATACCTGGACCCTTTATTATACTTTATTAAGTAAAAGCAGGGGCACCAATGGGGTGTTATCCCCTACCCCTAGAACCTGCACCAGAGATAGGATGGCTGGAATGTGACTGCTATAAGCAGCTTCATCCCATCCGCTTGCATGTTTGCAGTGACATGTAGATGCTGTGTATGAATTGCCTCACAGTGACAGTTTCTATGTGCCTTAGGATATTATTCTGCAAGGAGTTCATTATCCTTGACTTCTGGAAAATACACCTCTGCTTAAACTGCCAGCACTTGATAAATAATATTAGCATTGCACTATTCCCATCCTATAATAGGTTGTGCCACAGCAGCCATAAAATGTCTGGCAGACCTACAGAACACCAAGAAATCATTTCTGTATGAAATTCAGGGACAGCTGCGGAGGGTTGTATCCAGGGTGCAGTATTAAAACGCTGATAGATGTTCAAGGGTTATTTCAAGGTGATTTAAAAGCCTGGTCAACACTGCTTCACTTACAATTCACCAAATGTATCTTGTTCATTTATTGAGATAACAGAAGGATATTTTTTCAGGGCATTAATATCTGTAAAGCATTAATGTTTTACATCTATCCATATGCATTGCTGTATGTTATGGCAGTGCTGTTCACTTAACAAACACATGGGGGAGCTATGGTGTCACTATTGTGGGTGACAGTAGCTAGCTGAAATTCTTTGTTTTCAAGTTTTTATCATTTTCGTGTTTTTTTGGTAAACTAAATATGTTTACTCTACTCTGCACCTTCCTCTTATGTCCTTTCTGTCAGTGATGGACTCCTAATATTTTGTAAAACAGAAATCAGATTGACAGATCTAGTAAATCGAGTGTTTAAAAAAAAACAAAAACGGGAAAGCATGTGTCCGTTTTTGATTTCACAGTCAAAGTAATCTTGTTGCATCTTTTATTTCAGTTTACTTTTTTTTTTTTTATATATTAAAAGGTGCAAGTGTTGGGTTGGGGAACATACGAGTATAAGAAGTTTATAATTTTCCCATATCTAACGCAGCACGTGCCTGTTTAGGTGGTTGTTTGCCATTCTGGGGCACAGAACTGCTGAGAGCATTGGCAGTCGGTTAGGTTTTTGTTGGGAGTCTGTTAAGGCTACCAAATGTAAAAATTCATAAGAACAGCTTCAAATATTATTTTGTAGGTGTGATAACATGCTCATTAGGAAAGCCAAGTAAATGTATCGGCTTTTGAATATAAAATGTTAGACATGGGACCGTACAGTGCAACCTGTGCATCCCTAGCATCTAATCGGCGTCTAAGTACAACATAATTGCTGCTTTGTCATTTTTCTTTACATCCTGCTGAAATGCTAAGCAATGCCAGTGTTGGTGAGTCAGATTTCAGAGTGCCAGCAAATGACTCCAGTCGGACTAATTCGTAGTTGCCATGTTGGAGACCCCTTGGCTGCATATATTGAAAGTGCTTATTTTGTCAATTTTAGCCAGACAGATTCCAGCTGCTTTTATAATGCAGGCTAAATAAGAAAAAAAAAATTAACACGTTAAGAATAAAAATAAGCCATTGCCACGTCCCCATGGTTTTGTAAATACAAATTTTACCCCTGAACACACATTACGGTGAGATCAACTCAAAATTTAAAGTGACCCTGCCATGATGATCGTGAAGGCTGCCATTGCTGAATTATTTTTTTGCTTTTGTGCCTATAATAAGGCTATCCTGTAAGTACTGTAAATATCTCCCTAGACATTCAGTTTTTAGGAGATATTCTTCATTGGGAAAGCTGTGCCACAGCCTTGACTCCTGTACGCGGGAGTGACATGGTTGCATCTCGGCCATTCAGGTGGCCAGAGCTGACAAACCCAGGAGAAAGATTGGGTAAAGATGGATCCCCTGTCATGGGTTGACTGCCCGCCGCTGGAGGGATCCGTTTCACAGGCAAGTCTGTCATAGTGTGTTAATATGGATTGCATACTAGCACATTTCAACTTTACCCAGCTCTCCATTTTCAAACGCGGTTTATTATCGCTTTAATTCCCTAGCAGTATAAGCTGCATATTTGCCAACTGTCCCAGATCTGCCGAAACAGTTCTGCAATGGCTGTGTCCTGGGATCAGTGCTGCTGGGACAGCTGTAGTGTTCTGTTCTTGCTGCTAAATATGTAAATCCCTGAACCTGAAGTCCCCATTATTGGAGCCAGGATAATGGAAAGTATAAGTCCTAACTTTTTTTTTTTTTTTTTTTTAGCTGGCTGCTAAATTCAAGGCAAATTTGTCAAGCCCTGCTATAGATGCTCACAGCCAGCTCAGGAGTGAACTGGCAGGTGCACCCCCATAGGAAGCCACTTCCTATGGTGGCGCACTGAGAAGAGGATGAACCTAGAGTTTTGGCAGAGGACCCCAGAAGGCAAGGACTTGCAGCCGTTCTGTGCAGCACCATTATTCAGGATTTATATATAGTGCCAACAGTTTGCGCAGTGCTTTACAACATGTGGGCAGACAGTACAATTGCAATTTCAATACAGGATGGATCAGAGGGCCCTGCTTGTTAAAGCTAATAAAGTAGGGATAATCTGACAGATTTGGGTAGGGAGTTCCATTGGCTTGGAGCGACTCTGGAAAAGTCTTGGAGGCGAGCATGGGAGGAGGTGAAGAGGGAGTTGGAGAAGCAGGAGGTCTTGAAAAGAACGAAGAGAATGATTAGGTTGGTATTTAGAGACTAGGCTAGTTATGTAGTTGGGGGCAGAGTTGTGGATGGCTTTGTAACTAGTTAGTATTTTTGAATTTATTTGTTGGGTGAGCGGAAGCCAGTGGAGGGATTGACAGAGAGGAGTGGCAGACACAGATTGATTGGCAAGATGGATGAATCTGGCAGTAGCATTCATGACGGATTGAAGGGGGAGATAGACTATGTAGAGGTAAGACGGTCACGTCACACCTTCCGAAAATAGACGATTTAGGACTCTGCTCTTTGCGGCGCTATACGGCGCCTGCGCACAGACCTAGGATCTGACTGCGCAGGCGCCGTATATAGCCGAGTTCTATGGCTATGGCGCGTCACGCCCTCCGAAAAAAGCCGAAATAGGACTCGGATATATACGGCGCCTGCGCAGTCAGCTCCTAGGTCTGTGCGCAGGCGCCGTATAGCGCCGGAAAGAGCCGAGTCCTAAATCTATTTTCGGAAGGCGTGACGTGACATAGCCGCGCCATTCACCGCGGTGGACAGAAATGAAAATTCTTCATTTAACAGTAAGTACAGCGATAAAAGGAAAAAAAAAAACAGCATACTGGCGCTGATGCCAGTATGCTGGATGCTATGGGACAGAGTAGTTTTAGGGTGAACCTCCGCTTTAAATCATTAAAATTCGGTCTAAGTGTGTTCCTCCAAGCACTAATACACGGGCCAACAAGAATTATCTTGCCTTTGTGGCTGTGTGTGGTAAAGAGATGAGCTTGGGTGTGTTATTTGGATATACCGTATTTATCGGCTTATAACACGCACCTTCACTTTAAAAAAGAAGTTTCAGGAAAAAAATCTTACATTTTAAATAAAGAACTGTGAATCAAAATGCCATGAATGCAGCACCCACCGTATTGCCATGAATGCAGCACCCACCGTATTGCCATGAATGCAGCACCGTCTACATTGCCATGAATGCAGCACCCACCGTATTGCCATGAATGCAGCACCCACCGTATTGCCATGAATGCAGCACCGTCTACATTGCCATGAATGCAGCACCCACCGTATTGCCATGAATGCAGCACCCACCGTATTGCCATGAATGCAGCACCCACCGTATTGCCATGAATGCAGCACCCACCGTATTGCCATGAATGCAGCACCCTCTACATTGCCATGAATGCAGCACCCTCTACATTGCCATGAATGCAGCACCCTCTACATTGCCATGAATGCAGCACCCTCTACATTGCCATGAATGCAGCACCCTCTACATTGCCATGAATGCAGCACCCTCTACATTGCCATGAATGCAGCACCTATTGTATTACCATGAAAGCAGACTCGCCATTATCGTCAGTGCAGCCTGCAGAAGGGGCAGGGCGAGCGGCAACAGACAAACGGGCGAAACTCCTGTTTTCTCAACCGGCCTCTTTAATTGAAAGTCCCGCCTCCTGTGATGGACAGAACAGTTGTCCAATGGCAGTGCAGGAGATGGGACTTCCTTTTACACAGGATGCTGTGTAAACAGGAAATACTCTCCTGTATGCACGGCATTCGTCCCGTCCATTTCAAAGCAGCCAGCATACTATCTTTTGTGGCCCCCGGCACTCGAATATTCGTTGGGGGCCACAAAAGATATATGTCAAGATCGCCAGGCGGGCCATCCAAAACCGGAATGTGGGCCGTGATTGGCCCGTGGGCCGGACTTTGGACATGCCTGTACTAGAGGATATGATGTGGGAAAAGCATACGAACAGGAACATTTCTTGTCCCCTCTAACAGCCAAATTACTTTTTGCTTGTCACTTCTTCAGTCTTTGGTTTACATATGGAAAAAGGACTCTCACTAGATGCTTTGGATAGGAAGCAATTTTTAGATGATTCCAAAAAAATGAGTACAGCATTACAGCTGCACATTGCACTTTAGAAACTGGCAAGCTGAAGCGGATAATGCACAGCAGCATCATTTTAAAAGCAGGCCACACAGTGCCTTGAAAAAGCATTCACACCCCTGGAAATTTTTCACATTTTGTGAACACATGGTCTATCGCATAAAATCCCAATAAAATACAATTACGTTTTTGGTTGTAACCAACACAAAGTTGCACATAATTGTAAAGTGGAAGGAAAATGATAAATGGTTTTCTATTATTTTTTTTTTTTTTTTTTTACAAATTTGAAAAGTGTGGGGTGCATTTGTATTTAGCCCCCTTTACTCTGATACCCCTAACTAAAATCTAGTGGAACCAATTGCCTTCAAAAGTCACATAATTTAGTAAATAGAGTTAATCTCAATATAAATACAGCTGTTCTGTGAAGCCCTCAAAGATTTGTTGGAGAATTTTAGCAAACAAACCGCATCATGCAGGCCAGGGAACACACCAGACGGTTCTTGGGATACAGTTGTAGAGACGTTTTTAAAGCAGGGTTAGGTTATAAAAAATAAAATAAAATTCCCCAAACTTTGAACATGTCATGGAGCATGGTTCAATCCATCATCTGAAAATAGTGTGGCACAACTGTAAACCTACCAAGACATGGTCGTCAACCTAAACTGACTGGCCGGGCAAGGAGAGCATTAATCGGAGAAGCTGCCAAGTGGCCCATGGTAACTCAGGAGGAGCTGTAGAGATCCACAGCTCATGTGGGAGAATCTGTCCACAGGACAACTATTTATTAATTGTGCTCTTCACAAATCTGGTTTTATGGAAGTGTGGCTAGAAGAAAGCCATAAGAAAGCCATAGGACGTCAAGTTAACGGTTTGTGAGAAGCAACACGGCAAATGTGGAAGAAGGTGCTCTGGTGAGATGAATTGAACTTTTTTGTTTCAAAGCAAAACGCTATGTGTGGCAGAAAAAACACTGCACATCACCGTGAACACACCATCCCCACTATGAAACAAACACGGTGGTGGCAGCATCATGTTGTGGGGATGCTTTTCTTCACCAGGGACAGGGAAGTTGGTCAGAGTTGATGGGAAGATGGATGGAGCCAAATACTGGGCAATTTTGGAAGAAAACCTGTTTGAGTCTGCAAAAGACTTGAGATTGGGGTGGAGGCTCACCTTCCAGTAGGGCCACGCCCCTAAACGTAGCCAGGGCTAAAATGGAATGGTTTGGATCAAAGCATATTCATGTGTTCCAATGGTCTAGTCAAAGTCCAGACCTAAAACCAAATGAGAATATGTGACAAGATTTGAAAATTGCTGTTCACGAACGTTCTCCATCCAATCTGACAGAGCTTGAGCTATTTTGCAAAGACAAATGGCCAAAAATGTCACTCTAGATGTGAAAAGCTGGTAGAGACATCCCCAAAAGACTTGCAGCCGTACTTGGAGTGAAAGGCGGTTCTACAAAGGTATTGACTCAAGGGGGCTGAATATAAATGTACAGCACACTTTTTCAGATATTTATTTGTAAATCATTTTGAAAGCCATTTATAATTTTTCTTCCACTTCACAATGATGTGCCACATGTGTGTGTTGGTCTATCACATAAAATCTCTATAAAATAATATTTTTTTGGCTGTAACATGACAATGTGAAATTTTAAGGGGTATTAATATATTTTCAAAGCACTGTAGGTGGATCAAAATTTGGCAGGTTCAGCAGGGACTGGCTGAACTTCGATCCATGTGTGCTGTTCCCACTCAACAGATGTTGAGTACACGACTTCTGTCGAAGGGCCTTATTGAAAATGTTCTTTGATTGGCAGCTGCAGCCACTGATCAGTGTATTCTGACGGGAGGGTCCTGTCTCTTAGAGATTGTATTCTATTTACCTTGATTGTGTGGATAGAGGAATATTGCAGCTTACCAATTCTTAGATGTGATTGCTGCATTTATTGATTTTTTTTTTTTTTTTTTTTATTACCGCTTTTAAAACGTCTCTCTAAAATAATAAGAAATGCACCACACCTAAAGTTCACATGTTTGGTTATCTTTTGCTCTGTAATTTTTGGGACCTTTTCTGCCATGCCATGTAAACAGATTTTTGCATGCGGTTTCTGTGGGGAGTTGCTAATCTTGAGGGCATTTTGCTCTATTTGTACACAATAACAGATCATGTCAGACAGGCCAACATGATATCATGGGAATCCTATCTGACATTCATACAGATTGAAATAAACTTCTCTGCAGACCCCTTCCTTCGGGACTTGTTATACCTTTTCTCTGGGGCCTTGTCTATTTAATTCTTTTAATTGTTAGCAGTAGGGTTGTCCCGATACCACTTTTTTTATGACCGGGTACAAGTACCGATACTTTTTTTCATGTACTCGCCGATACCGAATACCGATACATTTTTTTTAAATGTCCCCCCACAAATGCAGCCATGTCCCCCCACAAATGCAGCCATGTCTCCCCCATACCGTATATGCAGCCGCCGCCTAGTTAATCAGTGCGGGGAACATCACAGCTTTCATTTGAATTGCTGTGTTTCCTGCCGCGTATAGACACTTCCCCCTTGCTCAGGCACTTTGATAGACAGATCACCCATCCAATCCTGGTATCGGTATCGATAATGGGTAGGGGTGGGGGGGCCACAGTGCGTCCCCCTGCCCCAAAGCACACACCCCCCATGTTGAGGGCATTTGGCCTAGTACTGTTCAGGAGGGGGGCCACTTGCTCGTCCCCACCCCCTTTCCTGACCGGCCAGGCTGCGTGCTCGGATAAGGGTATGGATTTTTTGGGTACCCCCACACCATTTTTTCGTGTTTGGTGGTTCCCCTTAAAATCCATACCAGACCGAAGGGCCTGGTATGCTCCTGGAGGGTGAACCCATGCTGTTTTTTTATTTAAAATTTGGAACAGTGTTTCCCCTCAAGATCAGCAGAGCACAAGTCGCATGGCAAAGTCCGATCATGCAAGACGACGTTCCGACTTTGATGCGACTTCAGTGATATTCAATGGGAACTGAAAGTAGGAACAAAGTTGGACCAAATTAGTACAGGGAGCATTTTCAAAGTCGGACCGACGTGTCGGACCAGTTAAGACGGCTCCCATAGGGAAACATTGATTTTCACACGTCATGCGACGTGAGCTCCCAATGTCGGAGCGTTTGTCGCACCAGTGTGAACCTGGCCTAAATCCCAACTACTGTCAGCCATCACAGCTGACAGCATGGCGTTTTCAATGTCCTGCAAGGGTGCTGATGAGCTCCATGCAGTTTTCAACAGACAGCCCGTACGAAAGTATGAGCGAAAGCTGCAGGGCTTATCTGCAGAAGCTTGACTATTGCGCCACTGATACGCTGATCATGGGTACAATGCTTTCCAGGCTCCTGCAGGAAAAAAAGAATAAATGCAAATTTTTTCGTGCACATTTTTTTTTTTCTTGAAAGGTGAACGTGGCCTTTTAATCCAGTAGGATGTTTCTTTATTACATACCTGTTGTATATGATCTGTTCTTTCTATATGCTTTACTATAGTAATATGTAGATTATTAAGACCATCCAAACCAGTCCTGAGCTTGTTGCAGTTGTGTCAAGGATGTAAAATCACTGTGGTGCGGCAGGGGGGAGGACAAGGCCTTCACAGTGCCACATAAACAGGATCTGCCATGGAATAAACCAGCGATGGGCAAACTACGGCCCGCGGGCCGTATACGGCCCGACAGACCTTTTAATCTGGCCCCCACCGGCGATCGCGGCATGAGGTCGCGATCGCCGCTAATTGAGGCCGCGGCTTTGCGGCCTATGCTTCAAAGGGGGCTGGAGGATACGAGCGCAGATAGACTGTGGGCGCTCTGCCTCCGGCCGCCTCTCGCCCCGTGGGATTGGAGAATTCCTTTAGAGGGCGGGCCCACCCAGAGGCATACTAAGTGGGGGGGCGGGACGCCACACACTGGAGAACCAGAGTGACAGCGCCTGCCTGCCCAGCGCCACGGTACAAGAGGAGGGGGGGTTGCGGGGGTGACACAGCGGGAAACCATCCATCCCCTTCTCTCACAGCCATGGCCTGTTAGCGCTGCTCGGCACACAGGCACAGCCGATTGGAGCTGCTGCCACCTCCCCCTCCTCTCTGTGTGTACGGAGGGGACCTTCTGTCCATGTGCCGTGATCGTCGATGCGTTGATCTGAGGTACTGAATGGGGAGGGGGTGTTCGCACCTGGGGGGGTTCACGGGGGGGGGTGTTTGCACTGGGGGTTTGCACTGAGGGGGGTTTCACTAAGGGTGGTGTCTGCACTGAAAGGGGTGTAAACTGAAGGGTGTCTGTGTAACATGCAGGGGGTCCAGAGCTGTGGGGCCATGCCATCAAACGTAGCCATTGTGCCATCAATTGTCACCACTGTGCCATGCCAAATGAAGCCACTGTGCCATGCCATCAAACGCAGCCACTGTGCCATCAATTGTCACCACTGTGCCATGCCATCAAAAGCAATCACTGTGCCATCAATTGTCACCACTGTGCCATGCCAAATGCAGCCACTGTGCCATGCCATCAAACGCACCCACTGTGCCATCAATTGTCACCACTGTGCCATGCAAAGGCAGCCACTGTGCCATCAAAGGCAGCCACTGTGCCATCAGTTGTCACCACTGTGCAATGTCCTCAAAAGCAATCACTGTGCCATCAATTGTCACCACTGTGCCATGCCAAATGCAGCCACTGTGCCATGCCATCAAACGCACCCACTGTGCCATCAATTGTCACCACTGTGCCATGCAAATGCAGCCACTGTGCCATCAAAGGCAGCCACTGTGCCATCAATTGTCACCACTGTGCAATGTCATCAAAAGCAATCACTGTGCCATCAATTGTCACCACTGTACTATGCCAAATGCAGCCACTGTGCCATGCCATCAAATGCAGCCACTGTGCCATCAATTGTCACCACTGTGCCATGCCATCAAAAGCAATCACTGTGCCATCAATTGTCACCACTGTGCCATGCCATCAAAGGCAGCCACTGTGCCATCAATTGTCACCACTGTGCCATGCCATCAAAGGCAGCCACTGTGCCATCAATTGTCACCACTGTGCCATGCCATCAAAGGCAGCCACTGTGCCATCAATTGTCACCACTGTGCAATGTCATCAAAAGCAATCACTGTGCCATCAATTGTCGCCACTATGCTATGCCAAATGCAGCCACTGTACCATCAATTGTCACCACGGTGCTATGCCAAATGCAGCCACTGTACCATCAATTGTCACCACTGTGCCATGCCATCAAAGGCAGCCACTGTGCCACCAATTGTCACCACTGTGCCATGCAATCAAAAGCAATCACTGTGCCATCAATTGTCACCACTGTGCCATGCCAAATGCAGCCACTGTGCCATCAATTGTCACCACTGTGCCATGCCATCAAAAGCAATCACTGTGCCATCAATTGTCACCATTGTGCCATGCCATCAAACGCAGCCACTGTGCCATCAATTGTAGTTTTGTAAAATAACTCTGTTTATGCGTTTCTACCTTAAATTAATCTAAACATTTAATGTTACAAATTTAAATTTAATTTATATTAATTCACACATACACACCGTCCATCTATTCTTGGTCCGGCCCCCGGGTCCAATATATGAACCCATTGTGGCCCTCAAGTCAAAAAGTTTGCCCACCTCTGGAATAAACCCATAACGATGGTCTTGTTGCTGAAGGGGTGGAAAAATAAAACCGATTATTTGTTTTGATCACTAGAGAATTATTGATGGAATTGTAAATGTTGTTATTTGATGGAATGTTTGTAGTAAATGTATGTATTGAAATAAAATCCTTGCTATACTGTATATCTGTTTTTTTTTCTTTTGTGTAGAATTGCCATACTTTATAACATGGGTTGCGTTTCAATGTATTTGCATGAAGACTTGGGTACAGCGAAATTTCCTGCTGTGTCCTGATGGTCATGCACTATTAAATGGCCGACAGCTGACACATGTTTGTAGGAGGTGGGAATACTGGCAAAGGGAGGAGCAACAGATGGAAGGAATTGAATAGTAGTTTACTCATTTATGAATCATTTTATCCTGTAGAATAGTTTATTTATAAGCTGTCAACAAATTTTACAGCTCAGCCCGATAGGTTTGGGATGTAATATCAATTAGATTAGAACATTACTGAACATCATGACAGTATGTCTCACTCTCTGCTCCAATGAGCACAAGCTGGAAAAAGCCAAAGTGTCCTGCAGCCTTTCTTGCCAGTGCCACACTGTCAGCCCGCAGAGTCATTTCATCACATATAGTTGACATAGTAATGTTTTATTTAATCGGTGACATGTCAGGTTAAGGTGACCTTGTTTTATCAGTCTGCAGAGTCGATACGTTTTTTTTTTTTCTTTGTGATAATTGTCATTGTTTTGTGTGTTGTGTTTTTTTTATTTTTTATTCCTTTTTTTTTTTTTTTTTTTTGAAGCCCTTCAATGCAGCATCATGAGCATTGGAAATATTGTATGTTATGTCTGTAAGGCTTCTGTCTGCTCAAATTACTTCCAACTTATTGTTAACCTTATGACAATGTTATGTCTATTAACATATTGTTCAGGATCTAGCCGTTTATAGATCTTGGCATTGTAATTCACATTACAGACACAAAATTGTGTGTGTGTGTGTGTGTGTGTGTGTTTTTTTTTTTTTTTTTTTCCATTTTTCATAAAACGTAGCACTGAAACATCACCTTTTTTAGCTATTATGCAAGTAGTCATTTTCATTAACCTTATGATCCTCCTACACATCCCATTGCGTTTTATATTAGGTGAACATTGTCATATTTTTTTTTCTGAAATTACAGAAAACAAATGTGCATTTCTGGAAAATGTGGATAAGATGGATTTCCATTCTCTTTTGGATTGGGATGCGATATGGTAGTTTGAAGACAATTTTTAGCTTTGGTGTTCATCCAGGGAATTTCAGGAGTCTGTTTGTTTGCCACTGTTTTTTTTTTGTCTTTGGGCAATGACTAGTAGACTCTATCCACATCTGAAGAGTCTGTGACCTGAAAACAAATAACTATGCCAACCTTATTTTGCATAGATATCGCTGCTTTGCTTTTAGATCATCTTGTGCAAATTTAGGTTCCTCCAGTAGTTTGGAGCATAATAATGGTAAGGCAATAAGAAACTGCTGCTCACAGGTGGCGTTTGCCGGGCCATGATGCTCGAAATGTACAGCAATTGAGGGGCACGCCCTGCCACTGCGGCAGACTCAAGTATACGAATGATTGGATGGCTGCACACTCAGTACTTGCAGAAAACATAGAAAAAAGTCCATTAACAGCCACAACTGATCAGGCAGGGGAGGAAAAAGGTAGGTAGAGACGTTTCACACAAAAGTTCATGTTTTCTCAATACCAACAAGGTTGAGGGTTGTGTCATGGGAATGAGATCATAATTAAATGATGGTAGAGGGGAAATGCTGTATGGTGCACAGGACCAAAGCTGTCACTCTTTAGTCTTGCGTACCTTCCAAGGGGATAAGATTAGTTCCAGAGGCTCCTAGTTAATGTTTGGGACAGATCTGCTAGGATTATGGCTAAAGCCTTGTACACACTGGTGAGTGAGTGAGAAACTTATATAGCGCAACACATGCAAACTGAATCGCCTCTGGGCGCTTGGTATCCATTCCTTAGATCTTGAGAAGAGATGGGTCTTGATCACTCTCCTGAAGGTCAGGTGGTTTCCCTCCAACCGAATGCTGGTTGGTAGAGCGTTCCATAGTCTGGGTCCTTGGACCGCAAATCTTCGCTCTCCTTTGAACTTGTATCTGGCTTTGGGTATCTGGAGTCGATTTTGGTTATTGGATCGCAGAATGCGATTGGGGTTGTAAATTTTTAGTTTTTCACATAGATATTGGGGGCATTAAAGGGATCTCAGAGAAGGTGGGATTGATTCCCATGTTTTTTTCCCAGTCACAAGTCGTGCGGCTGTATTTTGAACAATTTGCAGATGAGAGATTTGGTATTTGGGGAGTCCTAGATAGAGGACATTAGCATAGTCCAGTCTGGAGTTGATAATTGTTCCCACCACGACTGCTATGTCTTCTTTTGGGATAAATGGAATAAGTCTGCGTAGTAGACGCAGCAGATGGTGAGATCTGCTGACTACTGACCCTATTTGTGCATCCATTGTCATGTAGGTGTCGAAGATGACTCCAAGACTTTTGACTTTGGTGCTAGGGGTGATTGACCCAGAATGAGCGGGGGCCTCCATGTTGTTTTTGCGGGATGAATCTTCCGATTGGCCTGCAAGATGAAACGTTCTGTTTTGGAGCCATTGAGTTTAAGGTAACTCTTTGTTATCCAATTTTCTATCAGAGTATAGAGGCATTTCTCTAGTGTGTCGCCTACATAAGAGTGGTACAGTAACTTCTGGTTACTGATTTCAAAAAGAGGACGGAGATAGATATTGAATAGAACCGGCGACAATGGGGATCCCTGGGGGACTCCGCATGACACCGTGCGTTTTTCAGAAGTGAAAGGACCAAGTTTCACTGTTTGTGATTGGTTTTCCAAAAAGGAGGAGAACCATGATATGTCACATTCTGCAAATCTGGCTACTTCAACTAGCCGTGTCAGCAATAATTGGTGGTCTACTGTATCAAACTCTGCGCTTAGGTCCAGCAGTACTAGAAGACCAGATTCTCCTTCGTCTGCGGCCTCTAGAGCGTCACCCCATATTTTCAGCAATGCTGTTTCTGTCCCGTGCCCAGGCTGGAAACCGGGTAATTTATGGGTGTCCAAATGATGTTGTAGCTGTTGTACAACTACTTTCTCCATTACCTTGGAGAAGACATTAAGGGCAGTTATGGGATGACGGTGGTTAGGGTCTTTGGGGTCGAGGGTAGTTTTTTTTAGAATAGGTTTGATTATACCTTGTTTCAGCACGGGAGGCACCATGCCTTCCGTGAATGACTGGTTTATGAGCTGCATGATAGCTGGTGCCAAAATATCGGCACATTCTTTCAGTAGTTTAGTGAGGCACGATATCATTGGGTCCTATGCTATTGCGCAAAGTCCCGATAATATTTTTAGTGACATTGATGGAAATGTGTTTTAGAGTGAATTTAGCTGATTGTGGCGTTTATTGTGTGGGCATTGGGTTTGTGATTTATGGGGGGGTAGAGGGGGGGGGGTCTATTTTGCTGAATACTTTCACCGATTTTTTTCAATTTTGTTAATGAAATCGTCAGATAATTAGTTGCAAAATTCTTGTGAATCAGTATTGGGGACTTCTAGACAGACTGGGTTCATAGTCTTGGTGAAGAGTTTGCGGGGGCGATTTAAGGCATTGATGATAATATTGGAAAAAAAATTTTTTTGGCAATAAAGATTTCATTATGGTATTTTTTTGTTCTTGTCTTATAGATATTGTGGTTTTCCTCTGACGAGCTTCTTTTACAAGCTGCTTCAGCTCTTCTGCGCTCCTTGTTTTAGCAACGACAGCTGGTTGTTAAACCAGCTGGAGTTGTTTTTACGGATGCATGTTGTGCTACTAAGTCAGCTGACTGTAGTAGAGCCTTGTTTATGGCATCAAGAGTTTCTGTGGCTGTTTGATGTGGTTGGATTGTTTTTTATTTTTTCCCCTAATGTAATTTTTAAAGAGCTCTGAATGGATCTGGTCTATGCTTTATCCACCGGCATGCCGTTAGGCCGCGGTTCCACCCGCAGACTTTCCTAAACCTATGGTGGCCGCGAGCCTTGCCGGGATAGGTTATAGGATGGTGGCAGCGGGGACGTGGCGATCGCTGTTGGGAATGTGAGGAGAGAAGGATGAAGCATCTAGTGGGCTGTTTATTCCAGTGTTGGGCCGGAGCCGTGGCTTATCCTGAAAAGGATAAGGGGGGGGGGGTAAACTGAGATGTGGAGAGGCCTGAGCGATCACGGCCTTACCTTACAGATGGTTGCTGGAGGCGAGAAGGAGGTCAAAGAGGAAGGGAGTTTGTCCAGGTATTTAGCCCGGCCGTGGTTTAGGGCTAGATGCTGGTTCTTGGATGCGATGAGCTGGATGAACCTGCCTGCCTGCCTGGAGCTATGAGCCGCACATCCTACTGCTAGGAAGCGTGCGCTGATTGAGCTCCTGTTACTATCCGATGGGTGGTAGTCCCCACCAGAGTGCAGTAGAGAGTGGTAGTTTTTTTTTTTTTTTTTTTTTTATATATATATATATATGGGGTTGAGTAAAAAAAAAAAAAAAAAAACAGCTTAGGAGGAGCTGCTAAACTAACTATCCAACGTTGGTACAGTGATCTCCCCAACTGTGCTATTGTGTTCTAACAGGGGGACGGCACTTTGGCATGCCATTGGCTGAGAGCGCTGATTGGGAGCCAGTCGACCGACCTTTTTCGGTCTTGACTTTTTGATAGAAGCCGGCCTCCAGTGCAAACGGTCCAGGACTCGAGTACACGCGGGTTTCTATTAAACCGGCTGATGCCACCAGACATTTGGCCTGTGTTCTAGGTTGGAGATGTATGTCTTGTAGATGAAAGGAACCCCCCCAAAGAAACCCCAATAAAACAATGGATGCATTTTTTTTTTTTTTTTAATGATTAAAAATGTTTAATGCATCTACTATAAATACTTGATTTAAGCCTTTTGTGATTCTGCATGGCAGAGGTGACCTTGGAAGAGCAAGGGGGAGAGGGGCAGCATTGGGGCAAGTCGGGTAAGCTGTATGCGCATGGCCTGACAAAGGACCTGCTGGGAGGTAGAGAGAACAGAAGACTTACCCTATCAGCCTGTTATTGCTTCTTCTCAGTCAGTTGCAGAATGTGGTTTGGAAGGTGACCTGGAGGTGATGCTGAACTCAACAGAGAAGACGTGTCACAAACCTAAGGGTTCTGTGTAGGCTAGCCATACATTATACAATTTTTTTTCTTGTACGATTTTCCTTTTAGATTTACCAAACACATATATGAATGCAAACCTAAATACTTAAAATTTGTATACAGTCAGGCAGCCCCTTGATGAAGGTTAATCTGAAGGAAATTGAATAATTTGTATAATGTATGGCCAGCTTAATGGGACTGTGCAAGTCTCAGGGATAGATGGATAGAAATGCAAATCCTTTGACAAGTAAGATGTTTCCCATGCATTTCAACTTTGTAATTAGCGGTTTGTCTGGAGTTCAGCTTTAATTCATGTTTACGCAAAACTTGAAAGAAAATTTCTAGTTGAAACATAAGAAACATAACTGCTTACTTGATTACTCTTTCTTGAATGTATAGGCTCTGTTTAGTGTCACAATTCTTCACTCACTGGGGAGTCACTGACCTACAACACTGATGTGTATATCTGGTGGCCAGGCATATGGTTGCAGACAGGTCATAGCATTTTACCCATGTATTGGCTCCCTCATTATCCCAAAAGAAATTGCATTGTAAATAGGATGACAGGAAATAAAATGACTTTTATGTATAACTTTGTCAGGGCTTCCTCCCAAATGATGGATTTACCCTTTCAACTTTGTCCTGTATCTATAGTACATGACAGATTGTAGTTGTGTTTAGTACCCTGCATGTTAGATATGCGGTTTACATTAAAAGCGGTCCTGTACTGCTATTGGAGCTCCCTCCGGCATCGGCTCATTAGACCAGTGCTTGTCAGGAAAGATCTACTCCTAGCACGATTGGAGCTCCTAGGTGCGTACAGATGCTCAGACCGCGGGTTCTTGTACAGTTGTGCACAGTGTACTGTCACCAAATACACCAAGTTGAACTCCTTACTGGTCTGACTTGTCTCTGCCTACACTTGAACGCTGCATTCCCTGTGTTCTAACTAGTCTTCTGCCTGTTGCCTACTGTATGCCTGATCAGCCTGTCTGTTACTAACCCCGGCCTGCCTGACCTTGCATCCTGCCTCACCTTGTTTGCAAAGTGCTTCTTGACCCGCACGCTATATACCTGGTCTCTGCCAGCCTGCTCTGCACCTGTCATCTGCCAGTTCGGGGTTCTGCTACATCTGCCCGCCATTGGCTGTCTTAGTGATCTGACTTCTCCCTGGAGAAGCTTTAGCTACCTACCTGCTCAGTCTAAGCACCCTACAGGCACTGTTGCCTCACGTGCTGTAGCAGGCCATCGGCCAGGTACGTGACAATACTGCAGTATGGATCACTTTTCTGCCTCTACCAGTGCTGCAGTGTGGATCACTGTGCTGTCTCTAGAAGTACCAAAATATTGATCACTTTGCTGCCTCTACCAGTACTGCAGTATTGATCACTTTGCTGACTTTACCAGTACTGCAGTATTGATCACTTTGCTGACTCTACCAGTACTGCAGTATTGATCACTTTGCTGTCTTTACCAGTACTGCAGTATTATTATTATTTATTATTATTCTACAGGATTTATATAGCGCCAACAGTTTGATACAGAAGGGATCAGAGGGCCCTGCTCGTAAGAGCTTACAATCTAGAAGGGAGGGTCAAGTGGAACAAAGGGTAGTAGCTGTGGGGGATGATCAGATGGACTCAAATGAAAAATGCAGTTGCTAGGTGTGGGAAGGGTAGGCTTCTATGAAGAGGAGGGTTTTCAGGGATCCTCTAAAAGCTAATGGAGAGGGAGATAGACGGATAGATTGGGGTAAGGAGTTCCATAGGATGGAGAGGCTCTGGAAAAGTCCTGGAGACGATCATGGGAGCAGGTGATGAGAGAGCTAGAGTAGAAGGTCTTGAGAAGAATGAAGAGAACGATTAGGTTGGTATTTAGAGACTAGATCATTGATGCAGCTGGGGGCAGAGTTGTGGATGGCTTTGTAGGTAATTGTTAGTAGTTTGAATTTAATTCGCTGGGTGAGCGGAAGCCAGTGAAGGGATTGGCAGAGAGGAGCAGCAGAGACAGAGCAGAGGTAAGGTAAGTCTGGCAGCAGCGTTCATGATGGACTGAAGGGGGGATAGAGTATGCAGCGGTAAGCCAGTGAGAAGGGAGTTGCAGTAATCAAGGCGAGAGATGACCAGGGAGTGAATCAAGTTTTGTGGTGTCATTGATCACTTATGGGGGAGAGGAGAGCTGCTGCCGCCTTAGGGTCCTTTCACACGTGTGGACCATTCGTCCGTTTTTAGACGTCCGTTTTTTGACCGCAATGCTTTCCTATGGGTCCTTTTTACACGCATCCGCTAACGTCCGTCTCCGTTAAGCTGCGTTTTTTTGAACGGAAGAAAACCCGTCCGACGGGTGACCTGTCTATCAAAGTTTCTGGGCAAGGGGGAGGGGCTATACTTGTCGGTGCGGCAGGGAAACACAGCTATTCAAATGAAAATGACAGCTGTTGTGTTCCCCAGCGCATAGTAAGTAGATGTCAACAGCGGGGGGGGGGGGATTGACTTGGTTTTGTCGTAGGGGACCATGGCTGAACTCGGGGGGACCATGGCTGAACTCGGGGGGGACCATGGCTGAACTCGGGGGGACCATGGCTGAACTCGGGGGGGACCATGGCTGAACTCGGGGGGGACCATGGCTGAACTCGGGGGGGACCATGGCTGAACTCGGGGGGGACCATGGCTGAACTCGGGGGGGGACCATGGCTGAACTCGGGGGGGGACCATGGCTGAACTCGGGGGGGGACCATGGCTGAACTCGGGGGGGGACCATGGCTGAACTCGGGGGGGACCATGGCTGAACTCGGGGGGGACCATGGCTGAACTCGGGGGGGACCATGGCTGAACTCGGGGGGGACCATGGCTGAACTCGGGGGGGACCATGGCTGAACTCGGGGGGGACCATGGCTGAACTCGGGGGGGACCATGGCTGAACTCGGGGGGACCATGGCTGAACTCGGAGGGACCATGGCTGAACTCGGAGGGACTATGGCTGAACTTAAAAAAAAAAGTATCGGTATTCGGTATCGGCGAGTACATGAAAAAAAGTATCGGTACTTGTACTCGGTCCTAGAAAAGTGGTATCGGGACAACCCTAGTTCCTAGTGTAGCTGACAGTAGGAATGTCTAAATGGCTTACCTGTCCATGGTACACTTCTTGGCACGGATTCATGTACCCGGGCGTATCTTTGTGCGGGCATAGCGTATCTTATTTATGCTACGCCGCCACAATTTAGAGAGGCAAGTGCTGTATTCACAAAGCACTTGCTCCCTAAGTTACGGCATCGTAGCGTAAATGGGCCGGCGTAAGTCCGCGTAATTCAAAGTAGCTAGGCAGTGGGCGTGTTTTAGTATAATAATCTGTGACCCCATGCAAATGATGGGCCGAACGAACGGCGCATGTCCGTCCGTGGGCAATTTCGTGGGCAATTCCCATTGCGCATGTTCAGAATCACTTTGGATAGAATGCCTAAGTGACGTTGGAGCGTGAATGTGCGCCCAGCCCTATTCACGTACTACGTAAACGACGTAAAATTCAATGGTGTCGTTCCCTGGCCCATACCTTAGCATTAGCTGCGCCTCATATAAGCAGGGGTAACTTTACGCCGGACGTAAGCCTCACGCAAAGCGCGTATATGAAGTGGCCGGCCGCATCTACGTTCGTGAATCGGCGTATCTTGCTCATTTGCTCATTTGCTCATTTGCTCATTTGCTCATTTGCTCATTTGCTCATTTGCTCATTTGCTCATTTGCTCATTTGCTCATTTGCTCATTTGCTCATTTGCTCATTTGCTCATTTGCATATTTTACATAGGAACGCCGAATGCGTCCAGCGTAACTATGCGCCCACGATACGCCGGCGTAGGCAAGTTACGCCGGATGACTGAAGCCATGTTTTTCGGTGTATCTCGCTTTATCTCGCTTTATGAATTGGCGCAAAGATGCAACGGCGCACATTTGAAATTATGGCGGCGTATCTGGTGTCTGTGTGTGTGTGTTAAACTATGTGGGTAAAGCAGTATTGTTCTGTTAGTGACAATCCTAAATGCTTTCAATAGAGATTAAGAACCATGTAGTATTTACATGGCTGTATTTAGAAACAACTGCGTTAGACACAAAAATGTATTTGCTGTCTTAATTTGGGTAGAAAGTCTCTGCTAGCTGAAAGTGCACAGTAATTCTTTCCTTCTAGGTTTAAAGTACTAGCACCCAAAGCTTAAATCATCACTAAAGGATTTTTTTTTTTTTAGCTATATAGCTTTCTTTACCTTACTGCAGTCCTGGTTTCATGTCCTCATTGTTCGTTTTTGCCTTGAAGTTGCTGTAATTCTGCTCTGATCTCCACACTTCCTGCTTGTCTGGCTTAATGAAAAATCTCATGGCAGCTTTTCACTGTGGTCCAAGCTGTCATTACTGTGTGTCTAAAACTCCTCAGAACCAATCTGATACATTTTAAAAACAAAACACTGCCCTGGATTTGTTTGTTTTTGTTCTGTGTGTCTCTTTACTTCACAGAAACATGAAACCAGTTTAAAAGTGAAACTAAACTGCAGGCACATTATATGATTGCTTTTTATCTATTAATAATTTCTAAAAGGAATCGGTTAACTTTTATGTCTCTATACCCTGTAAAGTCATTTCAGCAAAAATGTTTTTCCTTTAGTGACCCTTTAAGTGTGTGTGTGTGTGTGTGTGTGTGTGTTTTTTTTGTGACGCAAAATCAAACACGTTAGTAACCTTTTTTTTTTTTTCCTATGGTGTGGAGGGGCCCTAATCGGGTCAAAGGGAAACTTTTGCTACCATGAATCAAAATGAGCTTCATGTGTCAATCATAATTGTATACATTTTAGATCAGATGCAAGCATAGCATACGTTTCCTCAAATGGAATCGGATGAGAGAAATCGCACCGACTGCAAACTGTTCAGGATGTTTTGGTTAAGAGATCAGTAATTTGCATGTCTGTAGCCATTTCAGTTTTGGAAGAGGGAACATTGTTATAATTAGAAATAGCTGTGCCTTTACTAAAGATCATTAATGTATATCCAAAACCAAAGAAGGAAATGTAATATTTTGCAGCTTACCTGGCCTTAGGGGAGTTGGCTGCATCCATTTTCCTTTTTGAGGCTAGGAACATTTCTGCAATAACAGAAAATATCTGATTGTGCCAGAAATCTTGAGACCTTAGATTAAATATAGGGTGATTGCGAAAAGTGTATATATACAAATAATCACATGGATAATAAAGAGTGAAAAGTACAAGATATAAATAAATATATCACCGTTCCAACTAAAGTGCAAAGTGCCTAACTGGAGTGCATCAGGGACAGAGTCCAAAAGTGCATAAATCAATAGGTGCAACAATAGTCCATAGTGGTGAAACTGCTAGGAGATGCCCACTGATCTGAGAGATGTGAAATACACCACACACAGGGTCTGGTCTCCCAGAACTCTCACCTCAAACCGATGAGAAAAGGCCTTGATAGATAATCCTCCTATGGATGCCTCCCTGGGGGGTCCTGCTCCCTACCGCGTATCAGTGGGGGGAGAGATGTACCTGGAAACTCGGCAACAACGGGGAGAAGGAAACAAAAGGCCTCCAATCGTGTGATATCGTCGGTAAACAACGGTTTAATAAAATAATTGCACTTACATAAATGCGAATAAAAACAGCATGTAGGACAACGGCGACTGCAGCGCTGGTAGCACGTCACTCGGTGTACGTCCTTCCCTTACCCTACGCGTTACGACAATCACGTGTCTTCATCTGGGGCGTTTGATTGGACGTATCTTGGTTCCCTTTATCTGTACAGACCGGATGCTCGGTATCCGCCATTTTCCCGTAGTCCGCCATCACAACAGGAAGTGGATCGGAGCTCACCGTGTCAGCACAGAGAGGGACCAATCTATTTAAGAATAAGGTGCAACTAAACAGGACATATTTAATTAAAATGAAATACAATAAAATAAAATGGCACATAAAACCGCCACATTGGGAATACTAAACGTTTGTGACAACTTCACGTATCTCCAATGCTGTATATCTATGGATCAGATGCAGCTAGTATTTTAATCTATCACTTTTAGGTGCTATGTATGCACATTTTGTGTTTGCTGCAGTGTTATTACTGTTATTCTTAATACGATTTTTCACTTATTAGCGCAGAAGCCCCCCCCCTTTTCGTTTAATCTTGAGACCTTGTATCTTTATCTGCAGTGAAGTGTTATCGGGTATATATCTTCCGTAAATTAACCCCCCCCCCCCCCACTGTAATGAAGAGGCATTTTTTGTAGTCCAAATCTGGAAAACCGTCATGGGTGACAATGCTGTTACTCTGTTGAAAACCTTAAGAAAGGTGAATGTTGTCACCCTGGGACAGGAGGAAATAAAGGGAAAAAAAAAGCCTGAAAAAGGAAACCAATGCAGGTACCACATCTAGTATCTGGTCACATGTAATATATTACATTTTTGTTTTTGGGTTTAGATACACTTTAGGAATTCTATAATAATTATGACCTGCCCAATGTAAAGACATATTTAGCAGTGTTTGTACAAGCTCTAGTAAGAGGAAAATAATTTTTATTGAGCTGATTGAGAACATTTTCCGTGAGTCGATCAGCGGTTTGGTAACAAATTTGAACTTGTATAATAAAATAATCAATGCTTGCCGCTTGAGGCGTATTCAGCAGTTTGTTACATTGAGATGTCTCTGTTAACATTAAATAGTGATGGGATGTTGTGGCCTCACACCATAGAATATTAGAGAAATAAAAGTCTCCTCGGCTTTGGATAATAGTGTTGATTGCACATTTTTGGCTTTCAGTCTGGTAAATGCATCTTCTATTTTCTGACATGGACTCTCTTGGGAGAATTAATTCCACTTGAGTCCCATCAAACTCTGCATAGTAGGGCTGACTGAGCAATTCATTAGATCATCTTTGGGCTGTTTACATGGCAGTGATGAGGTACGCTCTCTAAAGATGTGCATGAATAATGGAATGATTATATGGTTATAATAAAGAGCCGAATGGTCCATATTGTATAACAAGACATGAATTTTCTGAATACAGAGATAGGATTTGTCTATACATGAAGCCAATTCTGTGTGCATTTGTATGACTACATGATACCATTGTGCATTATGTTGGAGGACTGATCATGCTTAAGTATGTTTTTCCAGCATTGTGGATGTATACTGTATGTGTCACGCATGCATGTGTCTTTCTAGCTATCCATGTTCGTTTTGTAATTGTACATATTTTATTAATACATGTGATCTCTGTGTATTAAAATGTTTTCTCATTCCATGGAAAAGCAGACTAGCATTTCCTTTTGGAAACCATGTACAGTGTTTTTGGTAATCCATCTTGGATTTTCGCCATTTCACTGGTTGACCCTCGACCAAGCATTCTGGTGGGCTTGCACACTCACATTATGAGAAAGCAGAAGCAGTGCATGCTGAGTGTGGAAACAAACTCCTGACATGAAAAAAAGTCAAGTGCCAATCTTTTTAGACAGTTGGCACTGGTTAGGTTAGTCGAATTTGCCATAGTGTTTTGAGAAGAAGATTTCTGCTGTATAAGCCTATTGTTGCATTAGCTCTGTGCTCAGTCTGTCGTAGCAGGGCTTTATTGTATAGAACAGCCTTTCTCAAACTTTTCAACAAGGAGAAACCCTTATGCTGCGTATACACGATCATTTTTCGTCATGAAAAAATGTAATTTAAAATGATCGTGTGTGGGCTTCACATCATTTTTCCGGTTCTGAAAAATGACAATTTTGTTTTCCGAACATACTGCGTTTTTAAACGATGTAGTTTTTCGGGTTGTAAAAAATGATCATGTGTGGGCTAAAACACACATGATCATTAACACGTTAAAAAACCTGCGCATGCTCAGAAGCAAGTTATGAGACAGGAGCGCTCGTTCTGGTAAAACTACCGTTCATAATAGAGTAAGCACATTCATCACGCTGTAACACACAGAAAAGCGTGAATCGTCTTTTACTAACACGGAATCAGCTAAAGCAGCCCAAAGGGTGGCGCCATCCGCATGGAACTTCCCCTTTATAGTGCCGTTGTATGTGTTGTACGTCGCTGCGCTTTGCTAGAGCATTTTTTAAAAACGGTGGTGTGTGGGCAACGTCGTTTTAATGATGAAGTTGGAAAAACTTTGTTTTTCTTCATGCCGAAAAATGATCGTGTGTACGCGGCATTAGAATAACTTCCTAGTCTCAGGGAACCCCTGCTAAAAATGACTAGATCTATCACCCTTGATGCGTTAGTGTGATGGTCCGTGAGAATTATGCTCCCTACACTTCTGGACATGGGGAAGAATTATCCCCTTAAAGATATATAAAAATCAATGGAGTCCGTGGGAATTTATCTAAGGAACCCTGGTTGGAAAACCCTGATATATAGGCATCTCTGTTTCAATCCATATATTCACAAGTTTTTGGATGATCACAGTGATGGTCATGTGCAGGATTGCAGATGTGCTCAAATTTAATCCATTACTGATTCAAAACCAGACAAAAAAGTCCAAGAAAAAAATAAATATATACCGGTAATTGTTTTATTGAAAAAGTATAAAAGCATAAAACACTTCAGATCAAGAATTCATTAAAAACCGTTTGACATGGTGAGTTCTGTACATTCAGATGTATAAAATGGAACAGCATGAGATCTGCCAACCTAAAACGGTATGTACAACAGGTAATTATGAGAACTTATCGAGCAGCTTGGGGGAGGAACAGCGGGAGAAAAAGAGGGTACTATCTAAGGGCTAGAGCTCATAGTACACAATGAAGTACTACACTGCGTCACACAAATTGTAACCCCACTAGTTTGTCCAGGGAAGCAACACATATTTCTATGGACATCCTCTGTTCGTATAGGTGATCTTGTACATGGGAAGCAGAGCATCTATCATGGCCTCCCAGGATGCCACTGTGGGAGACTCTGCTGAATTCTCGCAGCCCTGAGAACCTAATCCCGACTTCGGAAATTCAGGAGCCGCAGAATGAAATGTGCGAGGGGGAGAACCTGGCTGTGTGCCACTGCTTTCCACAGTAAAAAAAGGGAGAAATTGGGCTGCAGGTAGCAAGGCGTTTAGCAACTCCTCTACCATCACTGTTGGGTTGGTGCCTTCTACCCCCTTCAATCAGGCCCACAATACAGAGATTATTTTGTCGGTTCCTATTTTTTGGGTCTTCTGGCCGGTATTCCCATGTGCACATCTTTGTCTGGAGGGATCAGATGGCATTAGCATGCTCCGTGACAGTCCTCAGGCTGACCCAGCCGTTTCTCAGCTGCAGACACTCTGAAGCGGATTTTGTCAACGTCCTGGTGGAGAAGACCTACATCCAGCTGCACCGCTTCAATCTTTGTTGTCAGAGCGGCTTGACAAGCAGCAATAGCAGCCATGATATCCGACAGCCCAGGAGGAGAGGTATCGGCAGACTCTGCGGAGTCCGTCTGAGACGCTATTTTGTAGACTGCAGGAGTGCGCACCTCCACGTGTTCACCAGGCACTGGGAGAAATGGCCTCCGCCAGCGGCGGGAACCACTTTAGGCTTCAGAGGATCAGTTAGGCTTCTAGAAGGTAGTGAGTCAACGCCCATAGAGGGATGGGGGAGAAGAGACATCCACTGCCCGCAGAGCTCCGGCGAGTGTGACCATTCAAAGCGTCATCTTGGCCACACCATAGTATAGGATTTCGTTCAGATCAAGTGTCTAGATAAGGGGTCTCCAAACTTTCTAATCAAAGGACCAGTTTACTGTCCTTCAGATTTAAGGGTGGCTGGACTGTGACATTGGCAGTAGAAAAGGTCCCGAAGTCAGGGGGAAATAAACAATGTCCCATTTTTTGTGTCGGGAGGAGGTATAACACCTCATCATTGTCACGTGAGGCATTGTTCCCTCATTATTGGTGTCATTGGGAAGATATGAGTTGCATCTTTGGTGTCATTAGGAGGAATTGTGCCTCTTCATTGATGTCTGTGGGGGGGGGGGGGGATTCTGTCCCATTGTTGGTATCTGTGGATTAAAATGGTGCCACAAGGGACGGATAAAAGCAAGCAGAGGGCCACATCTGGCCCCGGGGCCTGTAGTTTGGAGACCACTGATCTAGATGAGCATTTTAGTAATATATCCTCCTGGCAACCCTGCCCATAGGTGCTTTGGAAATCCTATAGAAAGATAAAAAGTGGAAAGATAATGAGTTTTATTTTTAGTCAGAGTAGCATAATGTCTTCTAAAATAAAAAGTGAGGTTTGGTTTATTGATGCATTGGAAATCAAACGGTTGAATTCTGATTGGTTTGTGTTGGCATCACCTCCCTTTCTTTTGCAGGCATTTTTTATAAAAAAAAAAATTCCTAGCTAAACTTGTGGTTATTTCGACCTATTTGTGACCTCGGGTATTGTGTTCCTTTGTGACTTAATTAGCTGGTGACGACTACAAAATGCACACAGTATGGTAGCCCCGTTCCAGCAGGGGACGTTGAGACATGAATTTTGTTTACAAATTTCTCCTTTTACTAAAAAACTGCCTATGCAGATAATGGCCATCTGCATATAAAATACTACCCTTGCTATAGGCGCAGGCCATTTACATACAGGTACCACGTAAATATCAGGATATTGATGAGAAAGTTGTTGCTAAGAAAAGTCAAGTGTTACTGCTCGTCCTTCACCATCACAAGCTTGCGCTCTCAAACGCTGATCTCAGAGTTACTGCATCAGAGGAGAAAAAGTTCATGTGATGGAGTTTGCATCACAGAGCTCACTTGTGTAAAGATGAAGGGTAGCGGTAGCACTAGGCTTTTCTTAGCAACGTTCCCTATCAACGCCTCAGAAGTTTTCCACTCTGGTTTCATGAGGAACCTAAATGGCCTTCACCTATAGCAAGGGCACTATTCAACTTTGGTGAAAGCTGCAGAACAAAAAAAATATATATATAAATTGACTAAAGTCGTCACACAACATAGAAGCTCAGTGTATAGTAGGTGATCACAGCCTCAGCCTGACTCCATCCTGGCCATGCCCCTTGAGATGTTTCATCCCAACTTGGGCTTGGTCATGGAGGTCTGGGTGAAAGCTACAATGACTTTGTTAAAAAAAAAAAAAAAAAAATCATTGTAGCTTTCACCCAGACCTCCATGACTAAGCCCTGTAATTGGGATGAAACATCTCAGGGGGCATGGCCAGGATGGAGTCAGGCTGAGGCTGTGATCACCTACTATATACACTGGGCTTCTATGTTGTGTGGCGACTTTAGTCGATTTATATATTTGTATTTATTTTTTACAGACGACCTTCATTTGCATAGGTAGCTTTTGATAAAGGTAAACCATGCATTTAAAATCTTACTGGTTGCTATGGAAAATGAAAGTAACTGGTCATCTTTTATGTAACTTTCTCTTGATAATCTAAGGCCCTTTTTTTTTAGCTGCTAGGAAATGCGGTATATATGATGTATGCATTGTTTTTTTTTAGCTAAGCTTAAGGTAACCCCTGTTCCATTTCCCAGAGTCGGAATAATAGGGTAATGCATTGGAGTCTCACTGATGAGTTTCTTGTCACTTCGGAAGTGTTAAACTTCCATTTAGCCATTTTTGCGGAGATTGTCGGGTGGAAAATGTGCAGTGTCCGGTTATTGATTTTTCTCACATGCTGTATATCATTTAAATGTATTCAAAAGCGGAGGCAACCTTCCCAGTACCCTACTTTTAGTGTGATGTAAAGAAAAATGTCCTAATCTTTGAGTGGGTAAAATTGTGTTTATGGCATGTCAGAAAGGTATGTATATAATGTAAAGTGATGTAGAGACTGGAGGTCAAGCAGTCACGCTTGCATTATGTACCGTGAAGTACGGTAAATCTGAAAAATGAAGGAAGGATACTTTGTATCCGCGTTTTGTATATTTGATGTTAATGTAACATTTTCTGTAACGGTTTTTAATATCCTTTTTGTAGCTGTAAATGGTTGTGTCCTTTCTGTGTGACAATTTAAAATACAGATTGGTAGCCCCTAGAGATGTCTGACGGTACACTTTTGCATCCTTACAAAACAAATGAAAATTTGATATATAAAAAAATCCCTAGGCAGTGTTTTGCATTTTTATATTTTGTATATTCCAAGCTAGAAAAAAAATCGAACTCCTTTCTCCATCTATGTTATGTGGATGAACAAATCTCCCGCTGCAGTTATTGTTTATTTAAAAGTCGCTGTCAAAATACCTGAACTGCAGCTGCGTCTGTTTTTGATGTAGCCACTGTTTGGCTGACAATTTTCTGCGTTATTTCTTCAGTTTTCAAATTAAACAATGTCAAGTGGGAGCAGGTCGATGACAGGGGCCGCACATGGAGTTCAGCAGGAAGGAGATGAATGTTGCATATGAATGTGTATGACGGCTTCGCTTTTTATGCAGTGAGCTATAAATTGTTGTGTAATATGCATAAATATGGGAGCAATTGGCACTTCCAGTTTGCATTGTGTACTTGTAGTTAACTCTGCATACATATACCATGTGTACTTATTTATTGTATACATATGGCAACACTTTTATATATAAAGTACATATTTCACAAAATTTTCATCAGAAACGTATCTAATCTCATCCATATATTTCATGGTGACCCTTTTTTTTTTGAACACCTGTCTGTGATTACCACTTGAGTCCCCTGGCCTATATCGCTCTAACACCTCTTTCACACTGGGGCAGTTTTTAACGCAGAGTTCCACCCAAAGGTGGAACTTCCACTTAAACCACTCCTCGCCCCCTTACATGCCACATTTGGCATGTCATTTTATTGGTGGGGGGGGGGGGGGGGGGAGTCGGGGCTTCAGGAGGAGTGGAACATCCTGTCCCACTTCCTTCTACCGCCCAGGGACCGCCTAGGCGATGCGTCATATCGCCTACGGTGTCCCCTCCCTGTAGGGGATCGCCTGGGACACTTGACAGGTCCCAGGCGATCGCCTGTCCAATCACGTAGTGCAGCACTGCTCGCGCATGCGCAGTGAGTGCCCAGGCCGTGAAACCGAAAGCCGTCATGGCTGGGTGCCCACAGTTAGGATGGAGGCTCCAGGGGAGGGGAGAGGAGCGGAGCGGAGCTGGACAGTGGAGCAGGTAAGTGTATGTTTACTAAAAGCCAGCAACTATGCTTTTTGTAGCTGCTGACTTTTAATAAACATAAAAAAAGGCTGGAACTCCGCTTTAAGCACTTTAGTGCTGGAAATAGCCTCTGCTAAGCACCTGAAAACTGCCTCCCATTCATTCCAGTGTGACATTTCTGGTGTGCCTGCAAACGGCATCTTTGGGGCGGTTTGGGAGCACTGTATTTAGCTCTCCCAAAACATCATGCCCATTGAAATGAATGGGCAGTGCTTCTGAATCGCCTGAAAAGTGCTTTGGAAGTGCCGCAATACAGGAGTTTTTAACCCCCTCTTTGGGGTTAAAAGCACCCCGCTAGTGGGCAAAAAGCACCGCTAAATCTGCTGCGACCTGTGTGTGTGTGTTTTTTTTTTCTTCCTTTTTATTTTTTAATTTTGCGATGCCTCAATTGTGCAAATTGTGCCATTTAGGCCTCATGCACCATGGACGTTTATTGCAGTTGCTTCTACGGGTGTCCAATTTTTATTTTTTTTTCCTGCATCTAAACTCCCTTGCATGTACTACTGTGTGTCCATGTGCACATATGACGTGTACACACGATCGGAAATTCCGTCAAGAAAAGTCCGATGTGAGCTTTTGGTTTGAAATTCCGACCGTGTGTATGCTCCATCGGATATTTGCTGTCGGAATTTCCACCAACAAAAGATTGAGAGCTGGTTCTTTATTTTTCAGACGGAAAAAGTTCCTATCCGAAAATCCGCTCGTCTGTATGCAATTCTGACGCGCAAAAAAACACGCATGCTCAGAATCAAGCAGAAGAGCCAAACTGCCTATTGAACTTCATTGATCTTGGCTCGTCGTACGTCTTGCATGTCACCGCGTTCTTGACGGCCGGAATTTCCGACAAGATTTGTGTGACCGTGTGTATGCAACACACGTTTGAGCCACAAAATCCATGGGTTTCTTGTCAGAATTTCTGATCGTGTGTACGCGGCAATAGGCTTTTAGCAGCGGTTTGTGATGTGGGCTTTCAGAGGCTGGGAACCAGAATAATACATTTATTATTCTGACCAATTAAATTAATTAATGCCTAAGCTCTTGATGCCTGTAAAGGTGCCTAAAGTCCTAAAAAAGCTTTAGATGCTTTTACAAGTGCCAGTTTTTTTTTTCTGCCAAAACGCTGCTGCAAGGAGGAAAGTCTTCTAGTAGAGTTTGCAACATGACCTGTATGCATGCATTTGTAATACATTGTCTTCTGAGTTTGGCTGTTAATTTCCACAGCATCTCTATTTGGGGAAGAAGCTAATAGAGCTTGGACCACTTCAACAGAGGGCAGATGAGACCCCAAAATAAGAGCAATAATCCAGGCCCATTATTCAGCGTTGCCTCTAAACCCGTGTTTCTTCAACTTTTTTTTTTTGTCTTGCGGCACACCAAAAGGTTCTAAAAATGTTCACGACACACCTGAAAAGATTTACCAATTTTTATGATGAACTGATTTATTTATACATGTATATAATTTCATTTTAAATTCATGTGAAGGATGCGCCTGTTTTCAAGAGCAAATCAGATTGAAGCGATTTTGTAATCTTTGTAATTTCGCTTGCTTTCTCGCTTTTCCCCTTTTTTTTTTTTTTTTCTCTTTCAGCGTTCCGGACATGATTAAGTATTTCCCCGTTGCTAAGCAATGAACCAACTTTATTGCCATCAAAGTTTGAATGGAACGTTCTCTATTATTTAAAAAATTATTAGAACGATCGAGTTCTCCGGAGCTCTCGCACAAGTCTTGCGTTACGAAAGTAACCAATAAATGACCAACTGACAAAGAGTGTGTTTATTTATAAATGTTACTTTTTTAACTTGCGACATTGATTTACCATTTAATTTTTCGTTGCGTTCAAAGTTTCAAAATGCTAGCAATTTTTTTTATATTTTTCAAAACTCCTGGGGCACGCCTGCAAATCTTACATGGCGCACTAGTGGGCCACGGCACACAGTTTAAGAATCACTGCTCTTAACTGATGATCTGTAGGGGCTTTTAAAAGTAAGCTTACCAAAGTTTCATGGATGAGTACCGTTTCATGGATGCATGCAGTTTTAAAGTGGTTGTAAAGCCTTTAAACACACTTTTTTGCTACAGGTAAGCCTATAATAAGGCTACCCTGGATATCTCCTAAACCTAAATGGTTTAGGACAGGGGTGCCCAACCAGTGGCCCGGGGGCCACATTTGGCCCGTGGAGCCCTCTGATGTGGCCTGCAACCTCCTGCTCTGGGATGGAATAAAATACTGGTATTAAAGGTACGTTTATTAACCACTTGAGATCCGCCCCACGTCTAAAGACGTCATTTTTTTGAAGATGGATATCTCGGTAATGGCAGCAGCTGCTGCCACAACCAAGATATCCATCTCTTTGTGGGGCGGACCTGTTAACGATAACGGCGGTCATCGCGGCGGATTCGCCGCGAGATCGCCGTTATCGGCGACGGGAGAGGGTGCCCCCCCTCCCACGTCTCTTCCGTGCCCTCCGCCGCTTACCGTAGCGGCGGAGGCAATCGGGTCCTCTTGCTGGCTGTCCGGGGGGTCGGACTGAGGGAAAAAATGTCCCTCAGCCGTCCCCATACCTCTGCTGGGCGGAAGTGACGTCAAAACGTCATTTCCGCCCAGCGTCTTAAAGAGACATTTATTTTGTTTACATTTTTTCTTTCTTTTTTTTTTTTTTTCTCTTTTTTTGCATTTAAGCCTGAATATGAGATCTGAGGTCTTTTTGACCCCAGATCTCATATTTAAGAGGACCTGTCATTCTTTTTTCTATTACAAGGGATGTTTACATTCCTTGTAATAGGAATAAAAGTGATTAATTTTTATTTTTATTTTTTTTTCAGTGTTAAAAATTATAAAATAAATAAAAATAAAAACGAAAACCAAAAAAATATTTTTTTAAAGTGCCCCGTCCCGACGAGCTCGCGCGCAGAAGCAAACGCGAGTAGCGCCCGCATATGAAAACGGTGTTCAAACCACACAAGTGAGGTATCGCCGCGATAGTTAGAGCGAGAGCAATAATTCTAGCCGTAGACCTCCTCTGTATCTCAAAAAATGCAACCTGTAGAATTTATTTAAACGTCGCCTATCGAGATTTTTAAGGGTAAAAGTTTGACACCATGGCACGAGCAGGCGCAATTTTTAAGCGTGACATGTTGGGTATCATTTTACTCGGCGTAACATCTTTCACAATATATAAAAAAAATTGGGCCAAATTTATTGTTGTCTTATTTTTTTATTCTAGAAAGTGAATTTTTTCCAAAAAAAGTGCGCTTGTAAGACCGCTGCGCAAATACGGTGTAAGAAAAAGTATTGCAATGACCGCCATTTTATTCTCTAGGGTGTTAGAAAAAAAATATATAATGTTTGGGGGTTTTTAAATAATTTTCTAGCAAAAAAAAGTCTTTAGTCTCGTAAGCACCGAATCTGAAAAACAGGCTCGGGGCTCAAGTGGTTAATAAAATTAGTGTATATATGGGCATATCTGTTCTGCAGTAGTTACTGGGCTGTTTTCAAACTGATCCACAGGTGCAGAGAAGTTTACCTGCAGGTTGCCTGCACTGACCAATAGACTTCTGTTATTACCTGCGAGTTTGGTGAGCTTTCTGAAAGTGCACCAAACCTGCAGAATATAATGGAAGTCTATTGCAAAGTGCAGGAAAGCCAAAGGTACACTGTGCTGCACCCGTGGTGAGGGTAAACTGCAGCGCATCTGCGTGAAAGCAGCCTTGGGCCCTTTTCGCACGGTCAGTCCAACCCAATTGGACCCTCCATTCACCTCTAAGGAGTGGCAGATGTGTCCTACCTCCAATCCAATCTACAAAAAAATATATGCAGACACAGACCTGCCATACGCCCGCTCCGCTCATTGTGGCCCGCAACCTGTTACCAAGTCGCTTAAGTGCTCTTCAAAAGGTTGGGTACCCCTGGTTTAGGAGCTATCCCCTGTCCCCTTCATGTGCCGATGTGATCGGCACATGCGCACTGAAACTGAAGCAGCGGCACGTATGTGCAGTTACCTGCGGCTCTCGCTCTGGAGTGACGTCATAACGGCTCTGGACAATCACAGCGCCAGAGCCACGATACCCAGAAGTAACCCCTGGGAGAGATGTTGCCAGCCGGAGGGGGGTATATGAGAACAGCTGCGGGGGCTTCGATGTAAGGTAAGTAATTCATAATGAGCTACTATGCATACTAGCTCATTATGCCTTTGTCTTGCAGGTTTTTTTTGCTAGGGTTTACAACCACTTTAAGGCTTTATATGTTGGCTATTCACGTAAACTCGTCTGTTAGGCAGCGTACACACAACCGGTCCATCCGATGAGAATGGTCGTCCGGACCAAAAACCATCCAACATGGTGAAGTAAAACACGACGTGCAGTGAAAAATGAAGTTTAATGCTTCCAAACATGCGTCGACTTGATTCTGAGCATGCGCAGGTTTTGAACCGATGCTTTTGCGTACTAACCATCGGTTTTGACCGATCGGTAGGCGTCCGATTTTAAAGCAATTTCGAAATTTTTGGACTGAAGGACAACAGACTGATGGGGCGTACACACGGTCGGTTTGGACCAATAAAACTGAACTTCAGTCCGTTTTCATCGGTTTGGACCGATTGTGTGTACGCGGCCTTATAGTTTAACATTAATTGGGCAATTATGTTGCATTTGTGTGCTCTTAAATTAACTTTAACACTCTCTACTTTGCGCAAAAAAAATATTTCACATGCATTGGGGCTGTGCCCGCACTACATGGGTCAACTGTTCGTTCTTTTCTAGGCTAGGGCTGTAATGGCGAACCTTGGCACCCCAGATGTTTTGGAACTGCATTTCCCATGATGCCCCATGATACACTGCAGAGTGCATTAGCATAATGGAAAATGCAGTTCCAAAACATCTGGGGTGCCAAGGTTTGCCATCACTGGTCTAAGGAATTGGAGAATGGAGATGTACTCGCCACAGTCCCTGTGGCTGCTTGGGGGAGTTCAATAAGCTGCTGTTCCACTTTTCTGGCATTAATTACTCTTGTTAATGTATTGCAACCAATTCATGAAGCTTTTTCAACAGTTTTTGGTTCTAAAAGCGACTTGTGCATCAAAATAAGGTAGTTCTAAAATGCACCACTTTTACATTGGATCACATTGAATGTGCCAAATTTAAAAGTGGAGCTAATTAAGACCAACTCTCTTCTGGCGTCCAGAGAGAAAAACTGTCTAGGACACAATTTTGTGAAAGTGTGTCTCAGGCCTCGTACACACGATAGGTTAACCAGAGCACAACGGTCTGATTTCATCAGTCAAAACTGATCGTGTGTAGGCCCCATAGGTTATTTAACCTTCGGTTAAAAAAAAAGCCAACTTGCTTTAAAAATCCAGGCATGCTCAAAATCAAGTCGACGGATGCTTGGAAGCGTTGAACTTAATTTTTTTCAGCACGTCATGTTTTACTTCACCGCGTTCTGATGGTGGTGTAGGCACACCAGACCATCAGTCAGCTTCACCGGTTAACTGATGACAACGGTCCTTCGGACCGTTCTCATCGGATGGACTGATCGTGTGTACGAGGCCTCACACATTCTAGAAGTGGTGCAGCATGAACCAAATTCAAGTACAAGTTCTACACAGGTATATGAATCTGGACCCTTCTTCAGAAAGAGGCACTTTCACAGAATCTGCCTGTGCCAGTCTTTATGAACTCCAGGGATAATGTTTTGTGGGTTTTAAGCAATCTTCAGGCCTATGATTTTTTAAACGTGTGCAAAAAATGCAAAAACAAAGCTTAATGTCAATTGTTCCAGAATGGCATGTCCAAAAAAGGTGTCCACAAACTTATTGCCATATTCTGTATTTCCCTAATTGGAACAGAGGCAGCAAAGGGTTAACTCTTAAGCCTCGTACACACGCTCGGTTTTCTGCCGAGTAAACCGAGCATGTGTACGAGGCTTTCAGGTATTTCTTCTGGAAATCTGCCCAGGATCTCGACGAGAAAAATAGAGATCCTGCTCTCTATTTTCTCGTTGAGATTCTTGTCGGCCTGTTTCCCAACGAGAAACCCGAGGGTCTGTATACTTGCTTGTCACCGTGGAAACCCGCGCATGCTCGAAATGACTTTGGCGCATGCGCGGTAGCTTCCACGGCATAGGTAGGATGAAGCAAGATGGTGGCGACGGCATTGAATGTGACGAACCGGTTCTTTTGAAAGGAGTGTGTGTACACTCGGGCGGCAAGAGATTCTTGCCAAGAATCTCGTCGGGGGGGGAAACGTTTTTTTTCCTGACGAGATTCTGGCCCGTGTGTACGAGGCTTGACTGTAACCCAGAAAATCCTCCTCCACTATGGACACAGATAATGAAAACCTGATGATTGTTCTAATCCAGAACGACCCCGTGCAAAATTAAAAAAACAAGTACAATGTTAATAATTTTGTATTCTAATTTGTTTATTATTTCAGCTTGGTGTATTTGCCTGTTGTTTTTTTTTTCACCTGTGTTAATCTCCATTTAAAATAATATGTGCTTTTTGATTGCTTTTACAGTCAATGATCTGGGAGGTGACATCAAAGGAGATGGGAAAAGTTCATCGGCTGCAGACAAGGTTGTTGAAGAAATTAGGGCGAAAGGAGGAAAAGCGGTGGCCAATTATGGTATGGGATGCTGTCAGTCCTCATGTTTGATGTGCATTTCATCTTTAATTCATGTTGCTGCCACTAAACTCATTTCCACATTCACACATGTACAAATTATAGCACATGAAAAAAATTGCTTTGGGGGAGAACTGCTAAATTGTTTTAAAGCATAAATTAGCCCTCTAAAAAAGGGAACATATATTTGTAGCGGTGCAGTGCGCTATGTTATTACTACACGAATAGCAGTCATTAGAGCTTTCCTAGCACAGTATTTGCTCTTTACTATGTCAACACTTTGATCCTTGAAGCTGCAGGTACTTGCAGGCTTTTTTTTAAGCTTTATTGGCTATTACCTTGTAATAAGCAGGTTGTCAGTCTTACAACAAGCATCTTCCTTAAGCATTTGGCTGTTTGTAAAAAAAATTGGGCTCATATTATAGGCTGTTTGCACGAATAGATTCTTGGAGTAGTCTACAGAATTAAAGTAAACCTGTCAATTAATTAACCTAATCGGGCTTTCAGTTTAAATGAGCTAAATACGTTCCAGGTACATTGAGGGGGGGGGGGTGTCTTAAAGTTTGTATGTTATTAAAAAACAGCCACATGCTGTGTAGAAAGCCTGTCTCCTGCCAGCTATTAACCACTTAAGGACCCCCGCACGCCTATATACGGCCACATAATGGCACGTACAGGCAAAAGGGCGTAGATTTACGTCCCCGCCTGAGTGCGGTTCGGGGGTCCCATCGGGACCCCCTCCGCGGCGTGCGGGGGTCCCCCTACCTCTGGGAGCGATCCGGGATCTGCGAGCGGATGTCCGTGATATCCGCCCCCCCCCGCGATCGCTCCCAGCCAATGGGAGCGCGCTCCCAGCCTGTCACTTCCTCCTCCTGTGTTTACACAGGAAGGAGGAAATGATGTATTCTCTCATCGCAGCGCTGTTTCCCAGCGCTGCTGATGAGAGAAGACATCACAAGTAAGTGTGCACCAACATTACACTGACACACACTCACATAGGCATATTAACCCCTTGTGATCGCCCCCCCCCCCACCCCCCTGTCACAGTGTCACTGAATGCAGTGATTTAATCACTGCATTTAGTGTCAGTGTGACAGGCACTGTAAAAAACAGTTAGTGTTAGGTTCAGTTAGTGTCACTAAGCGATCATTTTTCTGATCGCTGTATTAGTGCCGCTGTTCCCGCTAGGTAGCTATTTTTTATTGCGATTTTTTTTTTTTTTTTTTTTTTTTTTTTACACTAAAGACATGTGGCTAAATTAAATTTTGGCCTAAATGTTTGACTAAAATTTAGTTTATTTGATTTTTTTTTAACAAAAAGTAAAAAATAGTGTTTTTTTTTTCAAAAATGTCGCTCTATTTTTGTATATAGCACAAAAAATAAAAATCGCAGAGGTGATCAAATACCACCAAAAGAAAGCTCTATTTGTGGGAAGAAAAGGACGCAAATTTTGTTTGGGAGCCACGTCGCACGACCGCGCAATTGTCTGTTAAAGCGACGCAGTGCCGAATCGCAAAAACACCTTGGGTCATTTACCAGCGTATTGGTCCGGGTCTTAAGTGGTTAAAGTCCCTTGCTCTCTGTGTGGAATGAGAGGTCTCTTTGAACAGGTATGACGAGGAAACTTTTGCATTAGCACAGTAGCTTTGTAATCTGCAAAGAGTGGCTTCTGTTTGTTGAGGAGTTCCAGGTCTGACTCAGCAGGGGCATGTTGGATCCCTACAGAGATGCAGAGTGACCACTGCTTCCTTAGAGACCAATGAACCCATTTAATGTTATCCTATGTGTCCATTCACACAATCAAGTTTTTTGGCAGTTAAAAGCAGTTGGGTTTAGGGCCGTTTTTTCAAACGCAAAATTTTGGGTTCAGAAGCGTTTGCTTTTGCGTTTTAAATGCTAAATGCCACTAAACGCGTCTATACGCGGCACCTGCGTTTAGCTGCGTTTGCGTTTATAAGCGTTTTTAAAGGAACCCTTTTTTTAACATAATAAAATAGGGAAATATCATTGAAAACTTTAAAAAAATTATTTAAATTGTTTTAAATTATGTCTATCATTCAGATAATTCAAAGATGATATATATTCATTCAATAATTCAATACACCACCAGCATTGCACTTTCCAAAATTTTCCTTTTGAATTTAAACCTATATGTTGTACTTTCAACAATGTCTGTCCACCTGCATTTCCATTCAGCCCAACTAATCTAATCAGTGTCTAATTTGCATATGAATGCCTGGCATGCTGTCTAGCCAGCAGACAACCCCAAGACATGTGTTTTTCCTGACCTTTGTCCACAAGCCACCTCCCAAAATCTTCATTTTTGGTTAAAAGTTGAAGAGGTGACATCTCCAAAAATGACTTCTGATGTTACTTTAGTACAACTTATAGAGGCAGTCCAGGTTTATCCCCAAATATGGGACAAGTCCCATGAACTATATTCAGACAGGACAGCCAAGCAAAGGACTTGGCATGAAATTGGAAAATAATTGACATCCAACTGGAACCAGTTGAACCCATATCACCAAGAAAAAAGAGGTAAGATTAATACAGCTTTGGGCTTGGTTGGGATGTAAACTAGTTAAAATTTCTGACATATTCTTATTTTCCTTGTACAGTGAAAGATTTTCAGAAGAGATGGAAGTCTGTATCAGACAGAGTCAAAAAAGACTTATTTGAAAATTCGAATTTTGAAATTTCGATTTTTCGAAATTTCGAAATTTCGAATTTTTCGAATTTTTCGAAATTTCGAATTTCTAAAAATTCGAATTTTTAACATTTCGAATTTTCGAATTTCGAATTTTCAAATTTCGAATTTCCAAAATTCGAAATGTTAAAAATTTGAATTTTCAAAAATTTGAAATTTTGAAAATTCGAAATGTTGAAAATTCGAAATGTTGAAAATCTCTGTGCCATCAACGGATGGGTCCAATAGCGACGACGAGCTCTGCGAACGGGTCGTCCACGTAGTTTGCGACGGCGTTGAAACCTCATCAAGAGCAAAGTAAGGACAATTTCTTGGCATTTATTCATTATGGGATCCATTTCACAAAGGAGAATGAATGTATGCAAGTGCTCTCTCTGCTGCTGCTGCACTCTCTGTTGAAAATTGCAGAAATGGTTAAATATATAAGCTTTGGGAGGGTCTACAATTCAGTGGTTCTGAACGCTGATAGCCGCAATCGCGGTAAACGCTGTGCATCATTGAAATATTGTTCTTGGTTTGAAAGCCTTACCATTCAGCAATGAGGGACATTTGCAAACCCTGCCAAAAAATAAAAACCCAGTTAGGTGATCAGTTAGTCCTGCCCAAGTTCTGGGACACTCTAACAATCAGGCGCTAGCCCCAAGTACCCTGGGAGAGCGAGTACTTATTTCTTCCAAACCCTCACATGCGCAGTGCTCTCTTAGTCTTGGCTACTACAGGGCAAGGGTGAGAGCACTGTGCATGTGCGGGTTTGAAGCGTAGAAGTGCACCTGCTCCCAGGATGCTGGGAACAATCTCCTTACAGTTGGAGTGTCCCGAACTTGAGCAGTCTTTGGCTGGTGTGAACCCTAGTACTTTGGCTAGAGGCATTGTGGGAAGTTAAGATCCTTCCATAATACTAGGAAACCCCATTAAAAGAGATGGTTTTCCTAATGCCATTAAAATCCCTTTACATTTGTTTTATATAAACTTTCCAGTGACACATCTTCTCTATGGTTACTTATTTACAGATAACAATCTGTACTACATTCATCCCGCTGCCAGACAATCCAATTCTGTGTCTCAGCTTGTATCATATGCTTGCGTTCATTCTTCTTTTTTTTTTTTTCTTCTTTTTCTTTTCAAAGCTTGTCTACAAGTTGTACATGATGTTGCCTTTTTTTTTTGGATTAGTAAAAGCATGTTTTTTACAGAAGTGGATTTATTTTCCATTAAAGACACTGCGGTGGAATGCTCTTGCTCTCAAGGGTCAGCCTCTCAAGAAGAGCCGAGTCACTGCTGTATCAGTGCTGTCCTCCAAATCCAAAATTGCCCACTAAGATCCCCGCTGAGTCTAAGTATCAGAATTTCCCATCTATTTCAGGCAACAGCCGTTACACCTACCGATTGAAGAGCGGAATTATTTTTTATTTTTATTTTTTGCACTAATGCCCTCTTTTTATATCCATTCTTTTTTTTTTTTTTTTGTAGATTTAACAATAAATCTTAATTTGCATTTGCATTCATTTAGTATGCCCCCTCTACCTGTAGATGTGTTTCTAATCATATCCTCTGCATCCTCTCCCTGGATGTAAACTGACTGATGCCATTATTCTCTCTCGGTAAAAGACTAGGGCTCCAAACCCTCTATGGTTTTTATCTGATTAATGATACTAGGATCCTTGTAGGTAATATTCTGCCACTATCTAATGCTCTTCATAATGTACATTTTGCACACAGATCTAATATATGTGTGAAGAATGACTTGCTATGATAAATAACACATCATAAGCTCTGTCACTATGGATATGATCTATCGTGAATACAAAGTTATTTTGACTAGGATTATCAGACAGAAAATATTAGTTTTCTGCCATGTAAAGTGACACCTGTATTTTTGTATTAACACTTTATGTTCGCGTTGGCAAATTCAAAGCCCTGCAGTGTCCTTTTCTCTCACTTTTGGTCACATGACAGCTTTCAGGGGGGCAGGAAGTTGGGGTGAAGCTCTGCAATTGTGACACACGCTAGTAAACCCTAAATATTTGTGCTGTTGTGCCCATATTGATGTACAATAGAAGCTATATGAGCATAACGATACGATTGTGCCCAAATAGATGCTATTGTGCCCATTAAATTTGCACCGCTATTGATACTAGTATCGGTGCCAATACTGAGCTTTTGCACAAGTACTTGTGCAAATGCTCCGATGCTTAATCCGAAACGTTAGTGGGTGGAGAGGGAGTCACACTGGCAGTCATGGCAGGTAAGCTGGCCTGGGGCACGACGTTTTTTTCCCAATGTTGGGTGTTCTGTCTAAATTGGCGGTCTATCGCATTCGGTATCGGAAGTTAAGTTTCGTCAGAGCACCTGCAGTCAGAAGGCGTCTGTGACTGAGTGCAGGGTGTACCAAGATAGGTGTCATGGTGTTCTGGTGGAACGTCGCTTCTGTTAGCGAATATGACAGGTCGCACATTCTGACGGAACAAGTCTGTCTTGTAATCATTTTATATATTAAAGGGGTGTTCCAGCCAAAAAATGTGTTTAATAAAAGTCAGCAGCTACAAAAAGTGTAGCTGCTGGCTTTTAATAAACACTCACTTACCTGCTCCTGCGTTCCAGCGATGCGCCGACCGGGGCTCTGCTCCTCTCCCCCCCTCCCCAGTCGGCGTCTCCATCCCGACTGTGGGCACCCAGCCGTGACAGCCTTCGGCTTCACGGCCGGGCACCCACTGCGCATGCGCGAGCCGCACTGCGCATGCGCGCGCGGCGCGACTCGTCGCTGATTGGACAGGCGATTGCCTAGGACCAGTCAGTGTCCTAGGCCATCGCCTACAGGGAGGGGCTGAAATAAGGCGATTACGCCTCTCGCCTTATCAGCCCCTCGGCGGAAGCAGGAAGTGGGACAGGAAGTCCCACTCCTACTGAAGCCCCCACTCCCCCCAAAAAAAAATTACATGCCAAATGTGGCATGTATGGGGGTGAGGAGTGGATTAAGAGGAAGTTCCATTTTTGGGTGGAACTCCTCTTTAATAAGTTGTCTCATTTTGCCATTGCCAATCAATGCTGCATGTAAGTGCCCATCAGTGAATGAATGAAAACTTATATAGCGCAGCACATGCAAACTAAATCGCCTCTGTCATTGCCTATTATTGCCACCTCATTAGTGCCATCCATCATTGCTCATAAGTGCCGCCCATCAGTTCTCATTAGTCAGTGGCACCCATGAATGAATGAGTGACTTGTATAGGACTACACACGAACTGAATCGCCTCCTAGGCGCTTTTTGCAGCCAGTGTCTTCCTGGCTGGTGCGGACATTTACCCCGTAGGATCTAGACACACTTGGGACACAGTCGTACACACATATATACATATATACTGGACCAATTTGGAAAGGATCCAATTAACCTACCAGCATATCAGTGCCACCTATCAGTTCAGTGCATATTGGTACCTCATCAGTGCCACCGATCAGTGCCCATTACTGCTACATATTGGTGTCTCCTCATCAGTGTTGCCCCATAAGTGCCATCTATCTGTGCCCATCTGTGCTGTATATAAATGCCCATATACTGTAGATGCACAATAGCAGCTATATGGGCACAATGGCATATAGATGATGTGCCCATATAACTGCTGTTGTGCAACTATATGGGCACAACGGCACCTAGAAAAGTGGGTTACCTGCGCTTTAGCAATATATTATCATGTCCTGTGGGTTTAGTGAGCTTTCTGAAAGCACATCAAAACTCCTGAACGCCTTGCTAGGTTATTTCGCTAACAGCACTCTGTGCCCGGTGATCTTTGATTTCTCCCATTTTGTTCAGGTAGATCACCTCTCGAAGGTTGCCTACCCCTGTATTAGACCATATACAACAACTTTGATGTTTGTAGCACCTGTACAGTGATTTTATAAATGGATCCCTTAGGCCGCGTACACACGATCGGTGAAAACTGACTGAAGGTCCGTTTCATCGGTCCAAACCAATTTTGTGTGGGCCCCATCAGTCAGTTATCCTTCGGTCCAAAAAAATTGCTTCAAAATGTAACCGATGGACGCCTAACTGCTAGGTCAAAACCGATTGTTAGTATGCAAAAGCATCGGTTAAAAAGCCGCGCATGCTCAGAATCAAGTCGATGCATGCTTGGAAGCATTGAACTTTGTTTTTTCAGCACGTTGTTATGTTTTACATCACCGCGTTTTTTTAACAGATGGTGTGTAGGCACATCAGACCATCAGTCAGCTTCATCGGTTAACCGATAAATGGTCCTTCGGACCGTTCTCATCGGATGGACTGATCGTGTGTACACGGCCGTAGAGTTTTTCTGAAATGCACATTAAGTTTATAAAATCAGATTTGTGTACTAGCTGCATATCTCTGCCTCGTATATCGAAGACATTGGACCAGCATTGGAACTAGCAGCAGTGGCAGTCTCTGTATTCTCTTGATACAGGTTTAACTGCACTTAAATGTGCTTTCAGCACTTCTAAGTGTAATGTATGTAATTGCATGGAAATTACTGTATAAAAACCCACAAGCTGTGTGAAGGTTTATTCCTATAATTTGTTTCTTTTCACAACTTGTATTTCTTTTCTTTCCCTTTTAGACTCTGTGGAATTGGGAGAGAAACTTGTACAAGCAGCCCTGGATGCGTTTGGACGGATAGGTAACCACTAACTTTATTAGCTTTTCTCTTCTGTTTGGTGAATTATTGACAAATGCAATAGAACGATTTTAAACGGTGTGTTATTTGATTTCAGTCATCTGCGTGTGAGCATCTGAGCGAATGATAAGCAAGAACATTGCCGTTTTTTATGTAATTGATTTGCGGACCATTTCATTAATTTGTGTATTGATGTTGTCTTCAGATTTCATCTTCCTCCTATTTTTCAACGCTTTTAAAAGCTTCTGAGCATAAAAGTTTCTCAGATCTATAAAAGTGATAATGCTGATAAAATGATTGCTTCTTTGATGGAAAGTCTTTTTCAGCAGAACTTAGCAAGTATTAGGATTTCTTCCTAAAAACAGTAGGAGATCGGTCTAAGTGGTAAGAGGAACATGGTGGTTAAACAGACGACTAAGCCTAGGGTGAAGATTTGTTGTCTGAAATGGCAATTTAAACATAAGTACCCAGCTATCTTGGATTCCACACATTATGTCCCATTTGGTGTATGGATTTTCCATCTTTCCAGATGTTTTTTCTATTTTAGGTTTCCAGATAACTCCTAAATAACAATATGCGTTGTAAGGGCTTGTGCACACAGGTGTATTGGATAATCTAACAAAAAAATTCTGCCTGGAAGCCAAAGGTGTTGCGTACGGTCACTTGTACAAATGAAATGCAGGATATGGCTCTACGGGGGTATACTCGACTCCAAGTATAAGCATATAACGATACAGTATGCCCCTAGACTGTGTCTGTAAGCATTCTCATGTTTATGCTTGAGGCTGCATTATTGTATATAGCTATATCCTGTATTTCATTTGTACAGACGACTGTACGCAACACCTGTGGCTCTCAGGCGCATACATTTTTAGTTTAAGTGTGTTAATAAGCCCAAGTGCATTAGCCCTTTACAAAGGGCTTAAGCTGAAAGCACATGTTTCAGCCTTGTCCGTTCTTTTTCAAAGACCTCTGTCTTTGCTGTTCCTTGCAAAAGTTTTTTTCTTCAAGGTATATTTAGCATGAGGCCCCCCATTGCAGCACCCTGTGGTTTCTTAGGATCTTGGCTCTCTGTTCTGCAGAAACAACCCTTTCAACCCATCAGGGATATTTATTTAGATGACCTCTCCTGCAAAGTAGCGTTTTTGGTTGCTATCACGTCTGAGACATATCCTTAAAGTGGTTGTAAACCCACAAAAAAAAAGTCAAAGGGCATAATAAGCTAGTATGCACTGTGATTGGCCGGAGCTGTGATGACGTCGCTCCAGTACTGGCAACGACACACTAACTGAAACAATAGCTCGACTGTGCCGGTACTTCAGTGGGCATGTGCCGATGATGTCGGCACATGCTGATACAGGGGATATCTCCTAAACTGTACAGGTTTAGGAGATATCTGGTGTAGCTACAGGTAAACCTTATAGGCGTGCCTGTAGTAAAAAGTGGATTTTAAGGGTTTACAACCACTTTAAGTTAGTGGTTCTCTCGTATGGAGCTGTTCCTCATACACCCAAAACCACGCTTTCCTTTCCAAGATGGTATCAGTCCACTTCACAAAGGACGTAGTACAAAATAAAATACAATTATGAGCATCAGAAGTTCTTGTCCCCAGGCAGAAAAGTGATCAGGCTCTTCATTAAAGTGGTTGTAAACTCACTATACTAAGATCATGCCATCCCCCTGTTATATAATGCTGATATATAATGCTATGTGTTCCTGTGTTCTTCCAAAAAAAATGCAGATTATATCAGAGTGGCCCACGTGACTCCTCGGCTCTCCTCTATAGCTGTTAGTCAGGCAGAGGAGACAGGGCCAAGCTCTGCCACTGACATCAGCTGGAAGGGAGAAGAGAGAGCTGAGGAGTTTCTTGAATGCCGGGAGCCGCATTTTTATATATAACTCATGCACCGGTACACACAGCATTATATAACGGAGGGGATGGCATGCTCGTAGTATAGATATGATTGCACCAGGAGTGGAGGATCGTGGAGTGGACAGAACTGACAGGCAGGTTGGGGAGGGGGAGGAGGACACAAGAGAAGGGCTGCGTATGACAAAGCCATATAAACTGACCACAGTGTCAGGACTCGTCAGCCATGATAAACCGTGGTCAGTTTACAGGTGTTTTTTTTTTTTTTTTGGGTAATAAACGCTTTAACACATTTGTAAATCAGGTGAGTCAGGGGTGCTTTTTGGTCCTAAAGAAAACAAATAAAAAAAAAATATGATCATTATTTTACTTTTTTTCTGTTCTTTAAGAACCAGTGTATGGCAGTCCACGCTAGCAGAAGACATGTTTGTAAGACAGAGGAGTATGTCTACAACATTTCTTCGGTTGATTTGATCTAATGACCCTCATCACAGACTGGACGCTATGGTTTTCTGTTCACATTGACAGTGGTAGTAGTAGCAAGTCACACAAAATTCTTGTTAATATTCATTGTCTTTGTAATAAAGTAGTTGCTACAGTATATGCATTGCGTAGGCCTGCCCTTGTGCTGCAGGGACCTTCTTTCACTTGATATTCAGATCATCCACTTGGTAGTGTCAGAGGAGGTCTGAGTCACACTGCTTGCAATATAAAAAAAAAAAAGTGATTTGTGTTACTGGTATTGGGGCTTTATATTCTTGATACAGAGAAGTTTGGCAAATGCTAAATGTACCCATCTGTGGCATTAAAAGTCCCCAGAGCTGAAGGCTTGATCATTTTTTTCTTTTTGCTCACTAAGCTAGGGTTGATTGCATTTAAAGAGAATTAACAAAGTATTGTTGAATCATCGAGCCCATGCAATTTACATAACATAAAACAAGGTCTTCAAAGCTTCCTGTAGTGAAAAGTGATTAGAACACCCCTGTGTTTTGGCTACTTACATCTGTTGTTGACAGGCTATGTTTAATATCTTTTGAATGGCAAAAATGATGGTGGCACTAAAGAGGCTGTTTCTTAATTACTGCAATTCTTTTGAATGTTTTGAAAGTCTCTGCACTCCCAAGGGATGTCGTCGTCTTCTTTTCTTCCTTTTTTTTTTTTTTCTTGTCTTCCTTTTTTTTTTTTTTATCTTTTCCATATTACACTTTGTTTTTATTTCAATAATTTTACTAAATATTTTACCAAAATGTATAATGTAGACATATTATCAATAGTAATCCAAAGGCAGAAAAATTGCCAATTAAGTGGAACTTCCATTAGACAAAACATACTGTACCTGTCGCTGAGAATGTGTTTCCAGCATGACGGAATCATGCTGATTCTTCGGATCTGACTTGGATTCCCGCCAATTCTAGTATGAATCATAAGGCGGAACCCCACACCAATTTTTTTATAAAAAACCGGCATGGGTCCCCCCCCCCCCCCCAGGGGCATACCAGGCCCTTGGGTCTGGTATGGATTGTAAGGAGAACCCTTACACCGAAAAAACGGCGTGGGGGTTTCCCCACAAACCATACCAGACCCGTTTTTCAAGCACACCGCCCGGCCGGTCAGGAAAGGAGTGGGGACGAGCGAGCACCCCCCCTCCTGAGCCGTACCAGGCCACATGCCCTCAACATGGGGGGGTGGGTGCTCCGGGGCAGCACCCCCACCCTAGAGTACCCTGTCCCCATGTTAAGGACATGGCCTTTTCCCGACAACCCTGGTCGTTGGTTGTCGGGGTCTGTGGGCAGGGACTTATCGGAATCTGGGAGCTCCCTTTAATAAGGGGGCCCCCAGATACCGGCCCCCCACCCTAGGTGAATGAGTATGGAAGTACATTGTACCCCTACCCATTCACCTGGAGGAAAAGTTTCAAGAAAATAAAAACACAACACAGGATTTTAAAATAATTCGTTAGTCTGCTCCGGGGGGTTTTCCCCTGCTCTCTGGGGGGTCTTCTCCGCTCTCCGGGGAGTCTTCTTCCGTCTTCTCTGCTGCCGTCTAGGCGCTCCCCGGTTCTTCTCCCGCTCGCTCTCCGGTGACTTCTTCGGGGCTGGCCGCCGCCATCTTCTTTGTAGCTCCCGTCTCATAACTTGCTTCTCAGCATGCGCGGGTTTAAAACGTCGTTTTAGCCCACACACGATCATTTTTTACAACCCGAAAAAAAAACCTGCATTTTTTCACGTCGTTTAAAAAAAAAAAATCATGTTAACATTTTTTTGGTTGTTTTTAAGAAGATGAAAAATGATGTGAAGCCCACACAATCATTTTAAATGACGGTTTTAAAAACGATCGTATGTACGCGGCATTGGTGTCACTTTAAAGGGGTTGTAAAGGTTTACATTTTTTAATAACAAACATAACATACTTGCCTCCACTGTGCAGTTCGTTTTGCACAGAGTGGCCCCGATCCTCCCTTGGCGGCTGTCGGCTGACATGATACAATAAGGCTACTCAGAGTGTGTGTATGTATGTGTGTGTGTGTGTGTGTATATATATATATATATATAAAATATAATATAGCTACTCAGAGAGTGTGTGTGTGTGTGTGTGTGTGTATATGTGGATGTATGTGTGTGTGTGTGTGTATATGTGTGTGTATATATATATATTATACAGAACAGATTTTTATCTGTCATTCAGATGCAAAAGGAGACGGCTAAAGCAACTAGTGCAGGGGTCTCCAAACTGTGGCCCAAGGGCCGAATGTGGCCCTTTGCTAGCCTTCATTCAGCCCTTGGGGCAGTATTGCTCCCAATGATATGAGGCACTATTCCTTCCAATGGCACCAACAATGGGGCACAATTTCTTAGACTAATAGCAATGATGGAGCACTATGGACCTCCTCCTACTGCCCACCAACACTGGGGCCATGTTAATTCTCACTGATGCTCAACCCTGTGGCATTTTCTACCCCAACTGGTCAGAATCCGGCCCCCTAAAGTCAGAAAGACGGTAAACTGGCCCTTTGCTTTAAAAGTAAGGAGACCCCTGAAATAGTGGAACTTGCATAAAGTTAAAGGAAATAGCCAGCATGCTTCCTTTTAGGCATTTCAGCATATTTTCTTGGCACAGTTTAGTGTATCTCATACTAAAAATATATGCAATACTAATATTTTTATCATTTTATTTTACAGACATTGTGATTAACAACGCAGGGTAAGTAACTTGTCAGCTATTTGCATCCATTTTATCAGTATCCAGCTGGGAAGAAGCAGTGTTCTCCAGTAATTTATGTTTTCCTGTGAATAATGTGCACACCGAGTACTCGCATAGCTAAGTTTGGAAATGCGAATTCGCCCTTTTCTAGTTGATGTTCTCTGTTCTGTTCTCTAGTGTGTACAGATTAGCATCACGTTCTGCTGCTTTGCTTCTCATCTTGCTGCTTTCCTGTCATCTATGTAGCAGTGTGCTGGATAATGATATAGGACAACACCTGTGTAAAACTGTCTAACAGACTTCGTCTCCAACAAGAGAGTTTCCATGCAGACACATGCAGATCATTATTTATAAAAAAAATCACTTGCCAATTTAGTTGTATGACTTTGAGGAGTGGGTTTCTTTACTTTATCAATCTGTATGAGTAGGTACAGTTCTCAAGCACCAAGTTGTTTTATGTTAATAGTTTTAGAGATTCTGGCAATACACTAACTCGATGATCCCTAATCTTGTGGCTTATGAATTCTAAATGGTCACAAACAACTGGAGAGCAGGTACCTGTCTAAGGTATTTGCACCCACTTCCGGCAACACTGTTCCCAGGAGAGAACAGAGACCAGTGAGAGAGCGCCGCGCTACTGGAGCATGCACAGCAGGGAACCAGGCAGTGAAGTGCAACGCTTCACTTCCTGATTCCCTCACCGAGGATGGCGGCGGGGGCAGCCGAGGGACGAGCAAGGCTCGGCCTAGGCTGTCGACATCGTGGGTGCGCTGGACAGGTAAGTGTCCATTTTTTTTTAAAGTCAGCAGCTGCACTATTAGCTGTTGGCTTTTTAAAAAATAAATTAAAAATTGAGTGGACCTCCTCTTTCAGGTGAAAAACCTTCTGTGGTGCTGCAGCCCCCCAACGCCCCTGTTTTACTTGCCTGACCCTGATCTTTCTGCGGTCGGAAACGAGCACACCAACTCTAGCTGGTGTCTCATGTCCTAAGTTGGATAGATTGATAGCAACGCAGCCATTGGCTCCTGCTGCTGTCAATCAAATCCACTAACACAGCGCCGGGGGGCGAGGCCGAGTCCTACATTTTGTGTGATTGGACACAGATGTGGGACTCGGGAGTGTGCTCGTACGGGTGGACAGTCTATGTGGGGGAGGAGCTACCAGCACCACTGAGGGACCCCAGAAGAGGAGGAGCGGGGGCCACTCTGTGCCAAACTAACTGCACCCGTGGAGGTAAGTATGTTTTATTTTTTATTTTTAAAACGGGGGTTTACAACCCCATTAAAATGGAAGTTCAGGCTAATACTAAAATCTCAAAATCTACAGGCATCTACAATCTAAGACTAACTTATCTAGGCCTGTAAAGAAAAAATTGCTATGCATAACTTTTCTGAAGCCGCTGCGGTCTGGACTGCAGCAATGGAAGCTATGTGCAGGACACGGCTGAGAATGGCTGGGAGGTGACGTCACCCATAGAGTTACTATGGGACTTCCATTGTCGGCTGCCTCCTATGCACCTACCTCCACAGAGCAGCCACCACTGACAGCTCAGCGTGGGACTGGATTGGCTTCAGAAAAGGTATGTATAGCAATGTCTTCTACAGGGCTAGATAGGTTAGTCTTGGATTGTGGATGCCTGTAGATTTAGAGATTTTAGTATTAGGGTGATCTTCTACTTTACTACCATGTTGGAATACTTAACATGTGTAGAAATATGCTTTGAGTGGGAGTGGACACCTGTGACCCTCCAGCTGTTTCTTTGGGATTCTTGCTTGTAACTGTAAATTTTGCAGTGCCTTATGGGACATGTAGTTGTTCCAAAACAGTTTTAGGGCCTCAGTTACCAACCGCTACTTTAGAGTTTGGGGAGCTGAAGCAAATTTGAGAAGTAGGACACTGTTATTCCCCTATTCTGTACATCCTATTTTATATCATCCACTGTTTTTAAGCGGAGGTTCACCCAAAAATCAACTTTCTGGCACTAGATCCAGCATACTTGTACTTATCGTTTTAGCGCTCTTTATTTACACTGAGCGGCGTTTCCTTCCGGGTATAGGCGTTCTCAAATCAAGCGCAGTTGATTGACGGGCTTGGATAGCACGTCACGCCTTCCGAAAATACCCGAAGTGACACTCGGTGTTTACGGCGCTTGCGCAGTCAGCTCTACACGGCAGGCGCAGGCGTCATATAGCGACGTAAACAGCTGAGTGTCACCTTGGCTATTTTTGGAAGGCGTGACACGCTGCTATCCAAGCCTGTCAATCAACTGCGCTTGATTTAGGAGCGCCTACTCCCCACAGGATTCCCTGCTCGGAGCCGAAGAATAAAGAGCGCTAAAACGATAAGTACAGAAAAAATTAAAAAAAATCCAGCATACTGCAGATGTCAGCAGTATACTGGATCTAGTGACAGAAAGTTAATTTTTGTGTGAACCTCCGCTTTAAGTTAGAAATAGGCTTTCAGATGGTATTTGGTATTTTAATAAATTGCTGGATGGGCAATTGTATGTCATTTCCATGTGATAAAATATTCAGGATCGCCAAGATACAAATTGGGGAGGACACACCGGTTGTTAGCTTCCTCTAGATAACTGTTTTGTGCTTTAAAAATGTATGCAGAGGTCTGTGGCTGGAGTTTTCCTTTAAATAATACATTGCTCCACTGTCACCGACCGTCACCTTCTGTCATTGCCTGGAAACTACACTTGAGTCCCAAGAAAACATAATGAACAAATTAACCTTTTAATCAAGTTTAAATTTGCTAAATATTTTCAAGGTTCACCTAAACAAAAGGTGTTCAATATCTTAGGAATTTTCTTTATAAAGCTGCTACAGCCTGAGTAGAAAAGCCTGTCCCTGATCAGCAGGGGCATATTGGGACATCAGCTCTCTGCAGGGAAGGGATGGTCTCATGCAGAAGTCTGGCATTTCCCACCGATTAAGTCAGACCTATGGCACAGAAAACGACAAAGCTCCAGCTCCCCACTGATTGGAGAGCTCTTCCTCTAATTCAGCAGGGGGGTGTTGGATCTCTGCAAGGAGATCACTGCTTCCCAGCATAGAGCAAGGGTCCCATTTAGGCAGTGTAGATTTAGGCAGCCGTGATTTTGCTGCAATTTCTGGGAGGCTTGAGGTCTAGGAACTCGCATCAAAGTCTGACCAAAGTAGTGCAGGGACTACTTCGAAGTCGGCACAACTTGAAGTTGTACTAATATGAATGGCTGTCATTGGGAATCATAGGGAAATTACTTGTCATGCTACTTTGCTGTCTTAAATCGTGGCTCAAGTTGTACAAGTGTGAAAAGGAACCAACTTGTGCCACTTCCCAGCATAGAGCAAGGGTCCCATTTAGGCAGTGTAGAGGCTTTTCTACAGCTGTGGCTGATTTTCTAAAAACGAAATTGTAATACTTTGAACACATTTTTTTTTTGTGTGTGTGTGTGTGTGTGTGTACAGTACCTTGGATTATATTTGGCTCATTTCAACTGAATGTTCCGTTGTGTTTTAACCCCTAATGCTGCCTCCCAATGCCCTTTAAGTGGGCTTTTAAAGTGTCCTTAAGGCCCCTTTCACACTACCGCAACTTCAGTCGCGTGATTTTGCCGCAATTTTACTGCAATTTCACAGCCGTGATTTTGCTGCAATTTCTGGGAGACTTGAGGTCTAGGAACTCGCATCAAAGTCTGACCAAAGTAGTGCAGGGACTACTTCGAAGTCGGCACAACTTGAAGTTGTACTAATATGAATGGCTGTCATTGGGAATCATAGGGAAATTACTTGTCATGCTACTTTGCTGTCTTAAATCGTGGCTCAAGTTGTACAAGTGTGAAAAGGAACCAACTTGTGCCACTTGTTTCTTTCTGTCATACATAAATCATTGACGGTAGCCATCCATATTTAATGCACGTTGCTGTATTTTGTCCACATACCTTTACCTTATACTGCAGCCATTCTGAAATTTGCTCTGCACTGTGAAATCTATGGGTATAACAGGCACTAAGCCTTTGGCACAGCCTGCAGCTGTAACTACAGAACATCTACTTTGTGTAATAAAAAAATAATAATTTAAAAGTACATTAATAAACCATGTCAAGGCCATTGAGTCATCATTAAAAAATGTATTCTAATTATAAAAAGAATTTAACATGAATGATCTCCATGGAAGAAGAGCTGCTGGTAACCAACTCCTACCTCCCCCAAGCCTCTACATTGTGTGTCATATAAGGGAATGGCTAGCAGGGGAGGGGACCCCCTTATTATGTGGTTTGACAAAACGCTATGGCATTACATCCATTAATAGACTGTAATACCACCATGTCAGAATCAATGAATATCAACAAAATAACAGGCAAGGTACCAATACAGCAATATAATGTATCTGTAAACTGTGGGCAATGGCCTCTACAAGAAATATATTCTGTTTTTTAATCTGTAGTGTGGTGGGAACCCAAAAGATTTGTCATAAACCTACCGGTAGGAAAAAATAAAATGGGAAGCACACTAACTAGAAGGTAGGGAGCAAAATGTGGGTAGTGTGCAAAATATGTCTCTCAGCCCTGTCCTCATGATGGCAGCACCCATTGATCAAAGCATACTGGGAGATTGTTTTCTTAGTAGTAAAGAAAAGGAATGGCACTCTGGTGTCTAGAAGGAAAGTAAGAATGGAAGGAGGCAGTAGGAAGGGAGTTAGAGGAGGGGAAGGTAAAGAGCTTTGGTGGGGTCCATGAAACATTTTCATGTCTGGCACGTGCTGGAATTGCAACCCTCCTATTGGTTGTGCACTCAACCAAACTATCAAACCACCCAATGGCTGTGTCCTAATTGATCCCATGTGAAGCATCGTGGCAGTTGTAGAATAAACAGAGGCAAGATGGCAGCTTCCTTGGCTGAAAACGATAGGGGGATTTACTTGCACTAAGAAGCTGCTCAAGCATATGTCAAATATTCATCCAAAAACCAGAACATATCCCAATATAGCCAGTGTGTGTTCCATCCTGTCACTAAGGGCAGCTGTCATGTAAGGGCTTTCTAAGCAGGCAACCTCAGACTGCCAGGGGCGCATATGTCAAACAACTGTGTGTGTTAAAGCGCATTTCTTTTGCCACCACATATGTGTTGCACGGTCAGCAGGAGGTTAAATTCATCTGAGGATGGTTAAGAAAACACTCGCCTGCTTCTTTGGTGCTGCTCCAGTGAGGTGTCTCTAACACTGTTCATTCACTGTCAAGTCAAATTTCTCTCAGGAAGTCTCTTTAGGGGCTAGTTGACTTGATTGCCAATGTACATGGCCCTCATAGTAAAAAATGATATCGGAAGTTTGTCTGACAGAAGTGTTTTTTGTGTGGGAACAGTGGTCTGGCTCTAGCCGAAAAGTCTTTTGCTTCTGTTTTGCTGTTTTATTTGGGGGATTGGACTTGGTTGGGGGAAGGGATATGGGATGCCCATAGAACAAATTGGTATTTTCCATGTTAGAAAGGGTCCGGCTTTACATTGACAAATAGTTTACTCATTACCTTTGCATTATCTTGAATAGAACAAAAATGGTGGACTGATCCACCCCCCCCCCCCCAGATGGGGGTGTTTCTCCTGCACGCAGTCTAGCACTCTATCCTAAAGTTCACCCAGCTGACAACTCCTCCCCAGCAGGCTGACTGTGAGTATATGTAGGAGGCCTGCCCCCTGCTAATACTAGTTGGGGATTGATCAGGGCTCCTCACGTGTACTCCATGCCACTCCAACTCTCAGCCCTGCCCCTCTTCCATAACATTCTCACTGAAAGCAGGGGAGGTGCCCAAAAGCTGAAGTACATGTCAGTCACACCCACTACTACACTAACTACTCCCTGCCCCCAGATAAAAACAAATGGGCCTAGCTTGCAGCATAAGCCTGCATAAATTTACCTGACAGAACCTACAAACACTACACCTCCAGCACCTACCTACGGTAGAGGGTGCTACGCTTGCAGTAATGACCAAGCATGGAGGGGGCTGGGGGGGTCAGATCACTGCTGTCACAGAAGCCTGGGGACAGCGGCAGACTTTTCTGCTGGGGATTAGGGAGCTTTGTTCAGTAACATATTCAAAACTTACTGTTTCAATGCACGCTGGTATTGGTGTCATTATTTTAATGTGGAAATATCTGTTTCTGTCCTTGCAGTCATGCCTGCCATACTAATGAATGTACTGCAAAGCCAACCATATCCAGTGAAGAGCAGGCAGGAAAATCTTTGATATAAATTTGATGATCTTCGCTTGCTTTTGTGGCATCTTGCGATACATATTGGAAATCCTATATAGAACAGAAAAGACAAACTGAAGGCCCATGCTGGGAGTTTTGCTCCCGGCTTGTATAGGTTAAAAAAAAATAAGATCCGGAAAGAAAATGTGATCTTTTCAGAAATTCAAGTTTAATTTTAATGGCAGCATTGCTTTGGGCAAGTCTAGTATAAGTAGATAGTATGAAGAACTGCACAGTGTGAGATAAACCAGCAGGCTTATATTGGGAGAAGTAGAGCTTGATCTTTGTCCTGCTCACCCCAGTGAATGAAGGAATTTATAAGTAGCCCAGTAAAGGCTTCAGAAAAAATTAGATTTATACTATGTACAGAAAACACATTGCCTTATTTAGTACAGGCATTTTTTTGAGAATTACTGAAAGGTGAACTATCTGGATCACCCTTCTGAAATAGAGTTAAAGTGACATTAAACCCAAAAGCAAACATTTAGTATGTTACAGCTTATCAATTCTTAGATGTGATGTCTGTATTTTCCTTTTCTTAGGATTTCCCTTTATTTGCTTTTGGTGTAATACATCAGTTGTATGGATGAGACAAACCACTTAACACTGGCAGGGGTGATTAAAATCATCAGCTTTTATTTATTCATGCAAAAACTATCCCAAAAGAAAAAAAAAAAAAACTGATGTAATTTGTTAGTGTAATTAAATTTACTGGAGGTGCACCAAATGGATTTGGTGCCAAAACTGAAAATTCAGGATGCACTTGCGGTAACAAAATTTTTTAGGGCTGTTACTGATTACAATTTTCATGTTCGATTAATCAATTTTTTGTTAATCGATTAATCGACTAATTTCGATTAATTATACATACAGTTTAAATTTTTTTTTTTTTTTTATTAAACTCTCCCCCTATACTGTAATGTCCACATCTCCCCCGTAATGTCCACATCTCCCCCATTAGGGATGAGCTTCGAGTTCGAGTCAAACTCATGTTTGACTCGAACGTTGACTGTTCACCGAACAGCGAACAATTTGATGTGTTCGCGGCAAATTCGAAAAGCCGCGGAAAACCCTGTAAAAGTCTATGGGAGAAATCTAAAGTGCTAATTTTAAAGGCTTGTATGCAAGTTATTGTCATAAACCGTGTTTGGGGACATGGGTCCTGCCCCAGGGGAGATGAATCAATGCACAAAAGTTTTAAAAACTGAAGTTTTTTCGGGAGCATTGATTTTAATAATGCTTTAAGTGAGACAATAAAAGTGAAATATTCCTTTAAATTTCGTACCTAGGGGGTGTATAGTATGCCTGTAAAGCAGCGCTTGTTTCCTGTGCTTAGAACTGTCCCTGCACAAAGTGTAATTTCTGAAGGAAAAAAAGTAATTTTAAAACCGCTGCGCTGTGGGACATCTCATCGTTGGATCCTGGACCTGGATTAAGAGGATATCTCCTCTCCGGTGACCAGCAATGAGATGATCAACCATCGCAGGATACCGGCAGAGTTGGAACGGAGACTGAGAGTGGATTACCACTGCTGGAATCCCTTTTTTTTTTTTTTTTTTATATATATATTTTTTTTTTAAATAAAGGACTTTCTCAACGGTGTCTGTGTATTGTTTTTTTTTTTACAATTTGTTACACTTTCTTTGTGAAGTGGTAGGGGTACATTACCAATTCACATGGGGGTGGGATCTGGGGGTCCCCTTTGTTAGAGGGGTCTTTCAGATTCCGATAAGCCCCCCTGCCCGCAGACCCCCACAACCTCCGGGCAAGGTTCTGGGGATGAGGCCCTTGTCCCCATCAACATGACCCCCAAAGCATCCTCCCAATGTTGAGGGCATGTGGCCTGGTACGGTTGAGGAGGGGGGGCATGTTCTCTCATCCCCTTCTCCTTTTCCTGCGGCCTGCCAGGTTGCGTGCTCAGATAAAGGGTCTGGTATGGATTTTTTGGGGGAACTCATGCCATTAATTTTTTTACATTTGGGGTGGAGTTCCCCTTAATATTCATACCAGACCTGAAGGGCCTGGTAATTGAATTTGGGGGGACTCCCATGCATTTTTTTATTTTTTATCAATGACTTTTTTCTGTATTGCCGGGAGCCGACAATTTGTTATAGCTGGTTTTAAATTACTTTTTTTTCCTTCAGAAATGACACTTTGTGTAGGGACAGTTCTAAGCATGGAAAACAAGCGCTACTTCACAGGCATACTATACACACCCCCCCAGGTACGAAATTTTAAAGTAATATTTCCCTTTTATTGATTCACTTTAAGCCATATTAAAATCACTGCTCCCTACCCCCCATACTATAATGTCCACATGTCCCCCGTAATGTCCACATTAAAAGATCTATTTTTATATATAATTGTATTTGACTTTTCAATTAATGGCATCAATTTAAATGAATATGAATATATTGTTGTCCATTATTGGCACCCTTAGCGCAAGAAAAGCTCAAGAAAGATGCATCACTTTTAAATTATATTTATGTCTTCACACGGGTTCATTGAGCTTCCATCATGGTGTTAAAAATCTTGCTTGCTGCATTTTTGGTCAGTTAAAAAAAAACAAAAAAACACACTCATCCTCATTGAAATGCATTGAAAACGCATCAAGAACGCATCACAGAAGGCTTCACTGCCGGCCATCTCTTGGTGAAGATGCCGGCGCCTGCACCCGAAGCCGATTGAAGAATCCGCTCAGGGTGCCGACATCGTGGGATCCCTGGACAGGCAAGTGTCCTTATATCAAAAGTCGGCAGCTACAGTGTTTGAAGCTGCTGACTTAAATTTTTTTCTTTTTACTGGAACTCAACTTTAAAAACTTAGAGAAAAAACAAATCTCTTCCAAATAGCTGAAAGCGAACCAAGGAAGTCCTGCCTTGTATTTATTATTATTATTATTATTATGACTGTTCGTATCCCAGCTAAGGTTTTAATGGATGTGCAGCCCAACAATTGCTGATTCTAGTAGAACATCAATCCAGCAAAAAGCTTGTGGGAGATTTCCATGGCCCAAATTCCAGGCCAGTATCTCACTCAATTGTGATCATTGTGGTTGCACTATTTTGGCTTCTGTGTGTTGCTTGCAAAGACTAAGGACCCTTTCACACCTGCAGACCGCATGTCCTTATTTCATCCATCCGTTTTCGGATGAAATACGGACATGCATGTATTCCTATGTGATTGCGGATGAACATCCGCTGACATCCGATCTCATCGGTCGCTGGTATGGACAGCTTCTTCAGACGAAGGAAAATCCTATTTTTTTTTCCATCCGTGTGCGGATCGGATGAACACGGACAGATGGTCCATGTTCAGCCGATTCCCCCCCCCCCCCCCCGTAGAGGAGAGCGGAGATCTGACAGTGTGCAGGGACCGCCCTGTCATCTGCCGGCTCAGCGGGGATCCACTGATCGATCCCCGCTGAGCAAGCGGATGATAAAGGTGCGGATCCTCTTCGTACATGTGAAAGGGCCCAAACTATATCAAGCAGTCCAGTTTCCTGGCATTTTTTATCTTGTCTGAAACTTCCATTTGGTCATATGTTATATAAATTGTGTTTACCTGCCAGTTTGTTTAATATCACATTCACACTAGGCTTTATGCAGCTTTATCCAATTAATGGATGTTTGTGATAGCTTCTCTCCCAATAGAAAGCCTCTGGGCGTATCAGAATATATGCATCACTGAGTAGGCATTTTCCAGCTCAAGGGCCACACATTCTGAAAAATGGTTCATAGTTAGTTTAGCAGATGGATTATTGCAGCATTCATTTATTTACAAATGGTGCCGACTACACTGTATGACTTACAGATGTCTGCAGTGGAGTAAATCCTTCATCTGCAATACTTTTTGTCAGTAAAGGACTTTGCATTAAAATTTTTTCTTTCTTAAATAAAAATCTTTTACCCTTTATTGCATCTCCGTTCTGCTGATCTACCTGCAATGTCTTTTGCGGACACTTCTTTCCTCTACAGGTCGTTCTAAAAAAAATTGCATATTGTGATAAAGTATATTATTTTCTGTAATGTACTGATAAACATTAGACTTTCATATATTTTAGATTCATTACACACAACTGAAGTAGTTCAAGCCTTTTCTTGTTTTAATATTGATGATTTTGGCATACAGCTCATGAAAACCCAAAATTCCTGTCTAAAAAAATTAGCATATGTCATCCGACCAATAAAAGAAAAGTGTTTTTAATAAAAAAAAGGTCAACCTTCAAATAATTATGTTCAGTTATGCACTCAATTCTTGGTCGGGAATCCTTTTGCAGAAATGACTGCTTCAATGCGGCGTGGCATGGAGGCAATCAGCCTGTGGCACTGCTGAGGTGTTATGGAGGCCCAGGATGCTTCGGTAGCGGCCTTAAGCTCATCCAGAGTGTTGGGTCGTGCGTCTCTCAACTTTCTCTTCCCAATATCCCACAGATTCTCTATGGGGTTCAGGTCAGGAGAGTTGGCAGGCCAATTGAGCACAGTAATACCATGGTCAGTAAACCATTTCCTGCACACGCCTGTACACGGTGGCTCTGGATGTTTCTACTCCAGACTTAGTCCACTGCTTCCGCAGGTCCCCCAAGGTCTGGAATCGGTCCTTCTCCACAATATTCCTCAGGGTCCGGTCACCTCTTCTCCTTGTGCAGCGTTTTCTGCCACACTTTTCCCTTCCCACAGACTTCCCACTGAGGTGCCTTGATACAGCACTCTGGGAACAGCCTATTCGTTTAGAAATTTCTTTCTGTGTCTTACCCTCTTGCTTGAGGGTGTCAATGATGGCCTTCTGGACAGCAGTCAGGTCGGCAGTCTTGCCCATGATTGCGGTTTGGAGTAATGAACCAGGCTGGGAGTTTTTAAAAGCCTCAGGAATGTTTTGCAGGTGTTTAGAGTTAATTAGTTGATTCAGATGATTAGGTTAAGAGCTCGTTTAGAGAACCTTTTCATGGTATGCTAATTTTTTGAGATAAGAATTGTATGCCAAAATCATCAATATTAAAACAATAAAAGGCTTGAACTACTTCAGTTGTGTGTAATGAATCTAAAATATATGAAAGTCTAATGTTTATCAGTACATTACAGAAAATAATGAACTTTATCACAATATGCAAATTTTTTGAGAACGACCAGTATACATGCACACCAAAAAATGATGCTTTTGGGTTTTCTGATGAAACATACCAGCCAACTGTGATTTCTATTAGAAACCCTTCTGAGAGCATTGCTGCGGAGCAATTGAGGGTCAGGGACAGGATGTCTACCTATTTATCAGGAAATGTCTGAACAAGGACCTACATGGAAGGATCACCAGGTATTCTTTTACAGGAAGCTGCAGATTTCGCAGCATTGTAAATGATACCCAGACAGCAATAAAAGCCTGATAGGGGTTCTAACCTCCTATAGGTTATTAATGTGCGTCATTCTAATTTTAGCAATATTTAAAAATGGTTGTATTGCCCGCTTGGTCATTTTTTACCTACAGGTAAGCCTATAATAAGGCTTACTTGTAGGTAAGATTAATATCTCCTAAACCTGCACGGTTTAGGAGATATTCAGCCTTTATGCAGCTGCTGGTGGTCCGGCGGCTATTGCTGGAATAAAATGCTCCCGCACACATGCGTGGTAGTGACGTCATTGCGGCTCCGGCCACTCGCAACATCGGCGCCTGCGAAAACGGAAGAGACGCAGAGGAATCCCAGAAGAACCCCCTCAGTAGCAAACAGACGAGCTGCAGGAGCCTCGTTCTAAGTTAAGTATTTTATAATGTACTAGTATGCGATGCATACTAGCACATTATGCTATCGTCTTGCAGGTTTTTTAATTGTGTTTTTTTTTTTTTCTCATGGTTTGCGATCGCTTTAAAACCAAACTAATATTAAAGTGGTTGTTAAGCCACTCTAACCTGTATACACCATAAGCACTGCCTCCTATTGTAGTATCCCCCTCTGTGTGTGATAAATGCTGAAAATACCTAATTTCACTGCCGAAATTGCGATCAAATGACTGGCCAGCTTTCTCCTTTCTTTCTCTGAGCGATGTAGCGGGCGGGGATCAGATTCCTCTGCTGATGTCAGTCTGGAGGGAAGGAGGAGAGCGCTGGCTGGTCCTGTGATCTCAATCTCGGCTCTTAAATGAGGTATTTACAGGATTTATATTTATAAATCAATGCAATAGGAGGCAGTGCTGATGGTGTATACAGGTTAGTGTTACGAGAGCAGCAGGAAAGGGGAGGGGCTGCTCACCGACAGAGGGGAGGGGGAAAGGAGGACACAGTGCCTGGTCTCAGCAGCCATGATACACTGTGGTTGGTTTACAGAGGGGTGGGGAAAAACTGGCAGAATCAGAAGTTTTTTATTTTATTAATTTTTTTTAGCTGTTAACAGGGGGCAAAATGACACAGGATAAGCACCGTGTCATGTAACATCCTTTAACCACATGCCGACCGCCCACCGTCATTATACGGCGGGACGGTGGCACTGCTGGGCAAGAGCATGTAACTCTATGTCCTCCCTTTAGCGGCCGCTAGGGGGCGCATGCGCAGCACCGGCGGCCCGCGCGCCCCTGCTCGTCCCCCGAATCCCGCGCGTGTGCCCAGCGGGCACGATCGCCGCTGGGCACGCACGCACGCACGCACGCACGTTCGTTCGTTTGTAAACACATAGCTCCTGGTCCTGTCAGCGGGGGAAACACTGATCTCCTGTTCATACAATGTATGAACAGAAGATCAGGGATTTCCCCTAGTGGGTCAACCCCCCCATACAGTTAGAACACACTCGGGAACACACTTAACCCCTTCCCTGCCCCCAAGTGTTAACCCCTTAACTGTTTTGTAGCCACAATCCTGCTCTTTCCAGGTCCCTCGCTGGCACTTTTGGTATCTCCTGAGTGCCCACAGAGCAAGCAGTTTGCAGTGTCCATTTACACACAGCTGCTCCATGGCCCGCCCCCTCGCTCCTCATTGGCTCACTAGCTGTGATTGACAGCGGTCTCAGCCAATCAGGAGGCATAATCCCAAAGAGCTGAGGCTCTCGTGCACGTCGCTGGATCAAGTTGGGGCTCAGGTAAGCATTGGGGGGGGGGGGGGGGGATCTGGGGATTTTTTTAATATTATGTACGCAAAGTTAAACCTGAAATTTTATTTGCTTATATTTTGCTTTCCCTGATTTACCTTGTTGTACTGACATATATTGCCTAATAAACTTCCATACGGAAGGCTACTTTGTTTTTCATTTTTGTATTACTTGTAATGTTACCTTTGCTGAAAATGTGTTCTTTTTTAAAAAGGAAACCATATCCTGTTGTGTGAGCTTTTTGAATGGAGCCTGATTACAGTATGTGTACAGAAGTTACACAAAACCATAAAAACAATTGGGTCATTTGTGTGTGTAGTTTTCGTGTTCTTGTGTGTACATCTTATGCTTTTCTTTCTTTTTCTGCTCATAGAATTCTGAGGGATCGCTCTTTTGCAAGAATCAGCGATGCAGATTGGGGTGAGTACTGCTGCGTGTTCTGTTTTATATTTATTTTTAGTTCTGCTTTTTGAAACCCTGGTTTGGAAATGACTAAAGCATAGCCCTACCTGGCCTCTGAAACCGGTGTTATATACAACTCAGAAACCTACTGCATAACATTTAAACCAACACCAGAGCCAGCTTACCATTAGGAAAAAATCATAAGAAAATGTATATTTTTCTATAGCATGTTTTTGCATCCTTATATATTTACCCCAAAATATAATTAATGTGTGCTAAGTAAAATGCTATCACATCAGTGTGACTTTTTTGTAATTTAGCTTTATTTTACAAGTGTTTTCTTCCCCATTTTAAGCATTTTGCCACATGCAAGGAAAAAAATGATGTTGCGTAATATTAAATAATTTTTTAATCACAAAAAATTGACATTAAATGAACGCTTAGTAAACACAATGCCATTCAGATCATCCAACATTTTTCTCACACTTTTTTTTTTTTTCCCTTTTCTTCATCTTATCTGGATCTTATAAGTGGATGCATAGCCTGATCCTTCATGCAGCTGTGCACCAACAGATCACTTCTAATGGGTTCTTTTTTTTTCCGTTCTAAGCACTGTACGTGTCAGTAAGCGAATGTTTAATTGAAATAAAGAGAATGCCAATATATTTTGATCTGTTATATTCCAGTAATGTTCTGTATACAGTATGTAATGGTTTGTTTCATTTTATGTGTGCTAAAGAATTTCGCTTTTTTTATTTTCACTACTCAGTGCATCTCTGAATACAGCAATGTTCTGATCTAGTCTTTTAGTTTGATATTAATGCATTTTGTTAGTAGAAGTAGAACTAGTTTTCTTTTAATAATAATATAGCGGTTAATGAACTGTATTTTTGAATTTGAGGGCAATAGGCGAGCTTAATACAGGGTAGGTAGCCTGTTATGTTTATTTCAGACAGACTGAAAATTCATTGATGCGCAGAGATGATTAACACTCTTTCTTTATCATTTTCTCCTTTCACCAGATATTATTCATAGAGTTCACTTGAGAGGGTCATTCCTGGTTACTAGAGCAGCATGGAATCACATGAAGAATCAGAAATTTGGAAGGTACAAATAAATAATGCATTCTTCTTTACAGCATTCAGAAGTGAATAAATGTGTAGCGTTCTCATTGATGTCCACCCTGTTAAGATGGGTTTTCCCATCTTTAATCCACTCTGTGGGCAACCAGTTTGCTGTGCTAGCAGTTTTGGCCAGTGGAATAGTGCTTCTCTTGCCCCCCACCCCTATAATTTGAGCAAAGACTAGCCCATCCATCCACGCTTGGCATCTGATTTGATTCAGTCGCTGTTCAGACGGCAATTTTCTGCATGACTTGGTTTTAATATAAACTTATTCTTGCTGCGTGGCGCCTATGGAGCCACCTACTGCTCAAATTTCAACCAATTCATGTCATGGATATGCAATAAAGTCTAGCAGCTTACCTGTCTCCATCTGCTCATTGGGGGCCTGACTCTGTTCTGGTTGCCTTTTTATCACCTCTCCTTCCTGTATGGCCCCACCCAGGCCATCCCAGGAAGTCTATATTAACTGTTGCACTACAGGCCTGCAGTGCTGTTCAACCGTGTTGTTAGCTTAAGTTCCTGTCTGCAGTGTGCTACGATTACCTTCCTTTGTACCATTTTTGGCTCGTCCCTGACTTCTCCTGTTTGCCTGTGACCCTGACCTTTTGCCTGTCCCTCGGTTACCCGTGTCTGCCTGTTGCCCTGACCTGGGCTTACACATCACTATTGCTTGTTCTGCTTCCCCTCTCTCCCTGCGGAGCATGGCCTAGGGGTTCCCAGGGGTCGCGACCTGGATCCAGCTGCGGCGAAGGCCATCCTCACCACTAGAGGCTCTGGTGAACACAAAGCTGGGTCTTAGACTCCATGCCCTGGGGAATCTTGGGTTTGCGCTTCCTCTCTGCTAGCAGCAGTTGGCTATAGGGTTCACTACCCTGTGGTGCATCCCTGACGCCAAAGGGGTGCACTTGTCACCTGGCCACAGGTGACCTGACAATTCAACAGAAATTGTCTGAAGTTCTTAAAGCTGCTTGAAATAGTGTGCGGATTTGCTTCAAACAGATTATGGGTAGGATTAGGAGCATGGCTACACATGTGGTTATAAATACAATTTTCTGGTTTTCGGTGACTAGATTTTAAGCCTTTAGATTAATGAGTCTTTTGTACTCTATTAAGCAGGTTATAATATTTTGACAAATACATATTATGGTAATGGAACAAAATCTATAAATGCCAAAATGCAAAATCATTTTCTGCAAGGAGATTCAACAGGTACCGTATATACTTGAGTATAAGCCGAGTTTTTCAGCCCTTTTTTTAGGACTGAAGATACCTCCCATCCGGCTTGTACTTGAGTCAGTGTACCTGAATTTTCGACAGGCGTCTATTTTTTTAAAAGTCGAGGCTTTCTCCTGGCGTTCCGTGATAGACATTTGCCACTGTGTTCCATCTATCGCAGAGGTCCTCCCATCCTCGGACAGTTTCCCAGCAGACACTGTGTTCAGTGTTCCGCCAATCACGGACATCCTCTTGTCCGGGGGTGGAAGAATGTCTGTGATTGGCGGAACACTGAACACAGTCTCTGCTGGGAAACATTGTTGACCCTCTTTTCTGCTTACAGTAGCAGCTGCATTCTCACCCTAGGCTTGTGGTAAAATTAGGTCCTCTGCTTATACTCAAGTATATATGGTATTTATTATTTCAGAAACTTTTTTTTTGTTAACTTTTGTGAATGTATTTTATTTAGTTTGGATTATTTTTGCGACTAACCAATACACCAGATCTTAATAAAATAAGATTGAAAAAAACAATATTTTATATATTAGGTGGATGTTTCGCCCTCATTTTGAACTTGGTGTCATTATGCAGTGAAGATGTGCATGACTATGTACAGTCATAGGTATATTCTGTATAATGCACAACTGTTAATGCATCCATTACTTCATTGCTGAAAAAGGGTTATTTTTGAATGTCATGCTCTTGATCTGTCTGGAGCATACATAAAATCGCTCCCCCTTCCTTTGATGTGAAATTAGCGACCTATGCGGACAACTCCATGGCCTTCACAATGCCTTGAAGGTTTATGCTGGTAGCCCAAGTATACTGTGACTTATAATGGTATGTCTGATCATATGAGATATAAAAAAGTGGAATAAGTAAAAACAATGTAATTAAAACTACCCCTGGATGTTTATAATAAAGCTCCTCAAACTGTCCGAATTCATACCACTTGCATTGTATGGTTGAGTTATGTGTGATTTACATGTGTTCTTTTAATACCTTGTTTTTGCATTAATGTGTGTGTGTGTGTTTTTTTTTCCCCCGTTTTAAGTTTACGACTGGATCTGAGAAAATTCGCATTGTTAATTATTGCAGCATTGTGTCCTGTACTTAAAGCGGAGTTCCACCCTTAAAACCACTTTCTTTCATCCCATCCAGCATACTGGCGTCAGCGACAGTATGCGTTTTTTTTTTTTTTTTAATCCATGTACTTACTTTATAATAGATCATTTAATTTTGGGTGCACCGCGGTATGTCGCCGCTATAAGGCGTCACACCTTCCGGAAACGGCCGACTAGCGTTCGGCTCTTCTCGGCGCCTACGCACAGACCCAGAAGCTGACTGCGCAGGCGCCGTTTATAGCCGCATCACGCCCTCCGAAAAAAGCCGAACTAGGACTGGCTATTTACGGCGCCTGCGCAGTCAGCTCCTGGGTCTGTGCGCAGGCGCCGAGAAGAGCCGAACCCTAGTCGGCTGTTTCCGGAAGGCGTGACGCGGTTATATACGGCGCCTGCGCAGTCAGCTTCTGGGTGTGTGTGCGTAGGCGCCGAGAAGAGCCGAACGCTAGTCGGCTGTTTCAGGAAGGCATGACGCCTTATAGCGGCGACATACCGCGGTGCGCCCAAAATTAAATGATCTATTATAAAGTAAGTACATGGATTAAAAAAAAAAAAAAAAAAAAAACAGCATACTGGCGCTGACGCCAGTATGCTGGATGGGATGAAAGAAAGTGGTTTTAAGGGTGGAACTCCGCTTTAAAAGCAGCATGTTTCAGTGTCACCTACCGCAAACTGGAACTCGTTGAAACAATTGATTTTGGCTTCTTGCACTGGATCTGTATTGAGCAATGAAGCCCAATACATGTGACTATAAATGGACCCTAAAGCTGTAGGGGTGTCAAACTCAATTTGGGCATGAAGCTCACCAGAGCTTCGCAGGTTGCCACTGGAGTCCTCTTCCACTCCTCCATGATGACGGCACAGAGCTGGTGGATGTTGGAGTCCTTGTGCTCCTCCACCTTCCATTTGAGGATGCCCCACAGAGGCTTGTAGGTCTGGAGACATGTGCACTCAACTTCTTTGGTTGACTATGGTGAGGCCTGTTCGGAGTGGAACCTGTTCTGTTGGTCTTGGCCACCGTACTGCAGATCAGTTTCACAGCCTTGGCAGTCTTCTTATAACCTAGGTAACCTTTTGTGTAGAGGAACATTTCTTTTTTTTCAGATCCTAAGTTATTTTCCATGAGGTGCCATGTTGAACTTCCAGTGACCAATATGAGAGAGTGAGAGTGAGAACACCAAATTTAACACACATGCTCCCCATTCACACCTGAGACCTTGTAACACCATGAGTCACATGACACCGGAGAAGGAAAATGTCTAATTGGTCCCAATTTGGACATTTTCACTTGGGGGTGTACTCACTTTTGCCATCGCTTTAGACATTAATGGCTGCGTGTTGAGTTATTTTGAGGGGACAGCAAATTTACACCGTTATACAAGCTGTACACTCACTACTTTTACATTGTAGTAAAGTGTAATTTCTTCAGTGATGTCACATGAAAAGATACAATAAAATTTTTTTTTGTGTATGTATATATATATACACACAGTTGGGTCCATATACCGTATTTGCCGGTGTATAAGGCGACCGGGCGTTTAAGACGATACCCTCATTTTACATTTTTTTTTTTTTTGCCTGTACTCACCATATAAGACGACCCCCCTTCCGAAGCTTCCGACGCTTCATATTTCTTCCGTCTGGAGCCATATTTTTCTTCATTCTTGCTGGAGCTGGAGCCAATTACGGCAAGCAATGTATTCTATTAATGAATACAAAGCCTGCTTGGATTGGCAGAGGCTGTAACATCATCAGCCCACGCCTCTCTGACTCTCAAAGTCAATCTAAGCAGGCTACTGTATGTAGCCTGCTCGGATTGGCAGAGGTTGTTACTCCAATCCGAACAGGCTCTGTATTCATTTGAATACATCTCTCACCGGGATTGGTTAAGCGGTATATACTGTATGTACACAGATTTTTAGGGGCTCAAATTAAATTGGACAAATGAATATAATCATAAATACAATTTATATTTAGTTGAGAATCCTTTACTGACAATGGCTGCCTGAAGTCTGGAACCCATGGACATTACCAAAGACTGGGTTTCCTCCTTTCTGATGCTTTGCCAGTCTCTAACTGTAGTGGTATTCAGTTGTTCTTTGTGGGTCTTTCTGCCTTTAGTTTTGCCTTCAGCAAGTGAAATGTATGCCCAATTGGGTTGAGATCATGTGATTGACTCAGCCATGGCAAAATATTCCACATACTTTCCTTCAAATGCTCCTGTTTTTTTTTTGTAGTGTGTTTTGGATCATTGTCCATCTGTACTGTGAATGAACTTTGCTGCATTTGGCTGAATCTGGGCTGACGTTATATCTGTAAACACTGCAGAATTCATCCGGCTTCTTCTGTCGCATCAATAAACACCAATGACCCAGTGCCACTGGAAGCCATGCATGTCCATGCCATCACACTGCCTCCGCTATGTTTTACAGATGACGTTGTGTGCTTTGGATTATGAGATGTTCCAAGCCTTCTCCACACTTTTTTATTCCCGTCATTCTGGTACAGATTAATCTTCATTTCATCCATTCAAAGACTGCTTTTCCAGAACTAGCCTGGCTTTTTTAGATGTTTTTTTGGCAAAGTCTAATCTGGTTTTTCGATTCTTTAGGCTCATGAATGGTTTGCACCTTGTGAAGTCTTCTCTTAATTGTAGAATTTGTCAATAATATGCCAACCTTCTAAAGAATCTCCTTCACTTGTCTGTATGTTGTGAATTTGTTTTTCTTTACAATAGAGAGGATTTTCCGATTATCCACCACGGTTGTCTTCTGTGGACGTCCAGGCCTTTTTAAGTTTCTGAGCGCACCAGTGCATTCTTCTTTTCTCAGAATGTGCCAAACTGTTGATTTGGCCACTCCTAATGTTTCTGCTGTCTCTCTGATGGATTTGTTTCCTTTTTGAAGACGTGCATGGACAGCTTCCTTGAACGCATGATGTAGGTTCACAGCGGTACATTGCAAATACCACACTTAGAATCCACTCCAGAACGTTAACCAGCTTAATAATCAAGAAATAATGGAGTAACCCACACCTGACCATGAAACGGCTTTTTATTCAATTGTCAAATTACTTTTGGTCTCTTTGTAAAAGGGGGAATTGCTATTCTTAAGAGCTGTAATTCCTAAACCCTTCCTCCGATGTGGATGTACATGCCCTCAAAATGAAACCCAAGTGTGCACTTTTAGCCCATATCCATTATATAAGAAAAAAATGTGCAAGAAACAGCTGCATCACTTGCATGTGGATAACAAACAGTGCTGATCTGATCCCGGCATCCACCGACCTCTGCAGAGACAGCTCTGGACATCCGGGGGATGAGTGTGCTCTGATGGGTCTTCTGAGTTATCCATCATTTTGGATGACCTTCTGGATGTGATTTTATTTCTGATCTCTCTTCATTCTGGTCTGGTGTGTCACTACACGGTCCCAACATTGAAGTTTTATCCTGTAAAGAACCTATGATGTTCTTTAAAGCGTGCCTGACCTAATAAGTATATGCTTATTTTGGTCCATATCATCTGGTTAGCCTTCATCATTTTCACTGGATCTCTTATCTGGATACACTAAGTCACGATTGCATTGATCCTGTTGGATTCTACAGAGACCATTTCAACATAATAGACACTCTATTTGAACACTACTGGTGGAATTTTTGGTCTGTTTTTTTCCATGTTTTTTTGTGCTGATCACTCATCACATTGTCATCATTTAATACCTAATTTAGCGCTACACATTTTTTTTCTTGTTTTTGTCTTGCTAAATTGATCTAATTTAGTTGTGTTGGCTGCCATTTTTTGTATGTTTTTTGAGTAGCGCGGTAAATGTACATACTACGGTATATACTACAATTTGCACATATCCATTATATAACTTCAATATGTTTTGGCAAATATCTGAAAAAATCTAAAATTGTGCCTGTGTCCAAATATATGTATGTATGTATGTGTGTGTGTGTGTGTGTGTGTGTGTGTGTGTGTGTGTGTGTGTATATATATATATATATATATATATATATATATGTGTATATATATATATGTGTATATATATATATATATATATACAGTGTATATGTATGTATGTATGTATGTATGTATGTGTGTGTGTGTATATATATATAATCTATATCTCTCTATCCAGTAGGGGCAAAGCTTTACAGATAAACGTAATCCTAAAAACTGATTGCACTCCGTAGGGTCTATGTTTTATGGATTGTAGGAGGCTGCTGGTCAGTTTTGTTTGTATCAGTAAGGGAAAGCTTCTGCTATAATTGCACACACATTTTAAATGATTTTCAATAACGCATTCTGGTGATTTTTTTTATTTTTTATTCTCCTTCAGCACATGCGGCTTGCACTCTTTGTTGCATATCGTTTTTTGAAGTCGCATTCAAAGATTTTTTTGCCTTTGATTTATCCTCAAACAGTGGTAGAAATCATTTGAGACCTTAGATCTGTTTACATTTTCACAACCTTACCAAGCAGTACTTTCTTAACATTAGATGAGGCTTGGTAGTCAAAGGCATAACAAATAAGGGTTTCACCTTGTCACAGCATCCGTGACGTTCATTAATTTATTAAATGGGACTTTTCATGGTGTTGTAAAGTGAACCTATGAATATAGAAATAATGCCAGTCATTTCTGATTAGATTTTTTTAGTTGCAGGCCCTGGGGTTGTCGTCCTAATCCCAGCTTTACTATGGTTTCTCCCATTGACCTGTACATAGCTACATGACATAGTTGGGACATAGGGGTCAGCAGGAGGAGCCACAGTGTCAAGTGGAGACATACTGTGAGCTACCTGCAAGTGTTTGATAGTGGTGGCTCCCAGAGAGCTGCAAGAGAGGGAAGTTTCAACACACCTGCTATAGCACTGCATAGTCTTCTTTTTTTATTTTTTATTTTTTTTACAGTAGGCTGATTCTGTAAACCAGGGGTCTCAAACTCAAATTACCTGAGGGCCGCAAGACAAGTTTTCATATCCCATGGGGGGCCGCATGCAAACTTTCAAACTTCAAAAACAGTACTGGTGTCAGCGAACGTATTTGCGGACGCATTATTAACCCCCAGCACTGGTGTCAGCGGACACATTATTAACCCCCCAGCACTGGTGTCAGCGGACACATTATTAACCCCCAGCACTGGTGTCAGCGGACACATTATTAACCCCCAGCACTGGTGTCAGCGGACACATTATTAACCCCCTGCACTGGTGTCAGCGGACACATTATTAACCCCCAGCACTGGTGTCAGCGGACACATTATTAACCCCCAGCACTGGTGTCAGCGGACACATTATTAACCCCCAGCACTGGTGTCAGCGGACACATTAACCCCCAGCACTGGTGTCAGCAGACACATTATTAACCCCCAGCACTGGTGTCAGCGGACACATTATTAACCCTGACCACTGCACACGGACCACTGCACACGGACCACTACACTGCACACTGCCGACAGACCACTACACTGCCGACAGACCACTACACTACACACTGACCACTCGCCATCATGGCACAGCACATCAAGGCTCAGAGCCCAGCAAATCCGGGCACAGCACATCAGGGCACATGGTCACAGCACATCAGGGTACAGGGCACATCAGAGCACAGCACATAGGGGTACAGCACAACAGGCCACATAGGGGTACAGGGCACGGCACATCAGGACAGGACATATCAGGACAAGGCACATGGCACATCAGGGTACAGGACATGGCACATCAGGACATGGCATATCAGGGTACAAAGCCCAGCAAATCAGGGTACATGGCACACATTGGGGTACATGGGCCACAATCAGGGCACATGGGGCATATCAGGGCACAATTGGGGAACATGAGAGCACACCAGGGCTCATTAGGCACAGCACATCAGTACAGGGCACATGGCACATCAGGGTACAGGGTACCCTGATGTACAGAGCCCAGCACATGAGGGCACATGAGGCACATTGAGGCACATCGGGGCACATGAGGCACATCGGGGCACATGAGGCACACCGGGGCACATGAGGCACACCGGGGCACATGAGGCACACCGGGGCACATGAGGCACACCGGGGCACATGAGGCACACCGGGGCACATGAGGCACACCGGGGCACATGAGGCACACGAGGGCACACGAGGGCACACGAGGGCACACCGGGGCACATGAGGCACACGAGGGCACACGAGGGCACATGAGGGCACACGAGGGCACATGAGAGCAAATCAGGGCAAAGGTCAGAGTTTACTTGTTGTTTTCTTCAGATGCAGAGCAGTGCAGGAAGCGTCTGTCAGAGGTTCACTTCTCTCTCATGTCAGGCTGCTACTCCCCGGCGGCCCCTTCTCTCTTCTCGTCCATCCCAGATGATGTCACAAGCAAATGGGGATGGACGAGAAGAGAGGAGGGGCCGCCGGGGAGTAGCAGCGTGACATGAGAGAGAAGTGAACCTCTGACAGACTCTTCCTGCACTACTCTTTATGCACCTCGATCTACACTTCCGCGGCACCCGCCCTGCCTGCGTGCCATTTATTACCAGTCCACTGGCCTTAAATGGCCCGCGGGCCGGTACTTTGAGACCCCTGCTGTAAGCCCACCCACCAACTGGGTCACCTTAAGGTATGGGGATGTGGGCCAAATGCAACCCATAAACGTTCCACTATGGCTCGCTATACACTAATAGATTATTTTTGTTTAGCCTACAGATTCCTTCTTACTTGCAATACAGTGTGGCTAGACAAATCCCCAGCTTCACTATTCTAACAGGTGGCAGCTTTCAGAATACCCAAACAGGGTCTGCCTCTGATTTGATGAAGCTGCTGTTTTTTCGACAGTTTTCCATTTGGCTTTTTTTTGTTCATCGGAAACCAGCTGAAATTCACACAAGATATGGCCAGTTTATATAGCTTTATAGCACTGATCGCTGTATAAATTCCAATGGTTCCAAAAATGTGTGAAACGTGTCCTGTATGTCTGCCATAATGTCGCAGATAGCCACCATTACTAGTAAAAAAATAATAATAATAAAAATGCCATAAATCTATCCCCTATTTTGTAGACGCTATAACTTTTGCACAAACCAATCGGTATACGCTTTTTGCAATTCTTATTACCAACAATAGGCAGAAGAATACATATCGGCCCAAACTGAGGAAAAAAAATAGATTAAAAAAAAATAATAATAATATTGGGGCTATTTATAATATAACAATTGTATAATATATTTTGTATAGTACAAAATATTTTTTTTGTTGTTTATAGCGCAAAAAATAAAAACCACAGAGGTGATCAAATACCACCAAAAGAAAGCTCTATTTGTGGCAAAATACATACATTTTGTTTGGGTACAGCGTCGCAGGACTGCGCAATTGTCAGTTAAAGCGACGCAGTACCGTATTGCAAAAAATGGCCAGATCATTGAGCAGTTAATTTTTCCAGGGCTGAAGTGGTTAAATACCACCAAAAGAAAGGTCTATTTGTGTAAAGAAAATTATAAAACATTCATATGGGTACAGTGTAGCATGACCACGCAATTGTCATTCAAAGTGTGACAGTGCTGAAAGCTGAAAAATTGCCCTGTAATTGAGGCGGTTAACAGACAGGAGTTCAGCTCTGTCTTCACTGGAGCCAATCTTTCTCCGGGCTTTGGTTCCTTGGCGCCCCCACCTTGGATGTGGGAGCCAACTGTAACTTTCTGATGTCCATGGCCACTGTGCATGTTTGAGGTGCATGGCACTTGCAGGCTGGTCCCGCAGCTAGCTGGGATATGTGATCTGTCCCAGGAGCTTTGTGGTCAGGGGGGCGGGCCAATCTTATTTAATACTCATCTAGGTGAGAATTTCAGAAGTGGGAACAGGTACTTTGTCAGAAAAAGATGCACACTCCCAGGATTTTATTTTTAAATAAAATGAAACCACTGTTTTTGCGAGGGGGGGGGGGGGGGTATGAGATGTAACTTTCCTTAACGTTTACCTTAATTTTAAAGTGAAACCCTGTCAATTTGGTCATTTAGGGCATAGTGACATTTTCTATATAGAGCTGTTGACTCGCCACATTATACCTAAAGGAGAACTATACTCGCCTTCTCTCCAGCGCTGTGATTTCCTCGAGCTCCCCACCGGCCACTGACATCTTCAGCCCAGTAGCTTCTGGGTATTGTTACCTGGCCACTTCCATTGGCTGGGCCATGATGACGTCACTCCTGCGCATGTTGGGAGTCCTGACATTGCCGAAATTCTTACACTGAGATGCCCATGCACAAGACCATACATTTCAACAAAAACCTTTCTACAGTAAAACCTTGGTTTACGAGCATAATTCGTTCCAGAAACATGCTTGTAATCCAAAGCACTTGTATATCAAAGATTTTTTTTACAGGGTATAAAAGAGAAGAGTCGCCTCCTAAGTGTAGAAATAAGTTGCTAAATGTTGTACCTTCATTAAATGTAACCATATTGCTACACTTGGAGGCTCCTCTCTTCTTTTTTATACTCAGTTGTGACATGACGCTACTCTTATATCAAGACATCGCTTGTATATCAAGGCAAAATGTATTAAAACATTTTGTTTGTTTTGCAAAATGCTCTCAAACCAAGGTTTTACTGTATAAGTATTATAAAGGGATTTTTAAATACAGCTTACCTGTAAAATCCTTTTCTTGGAGTACATCACGGGACACAGAGCGGCATATTCATTACTATGTGGGTTATATGGAGTACCTTCAGGTGTGGACACTGGCAATCTCAAACAGGAAGTCCCCTCCCTATATAACCCCCTCCCCTAGAGGGAGTCCCTCAGTTTTGTAGCAAGCAGTATGCCTCCCAAAATGGTCACCCAAAAGAGGGGTGGGAGCTCTGTGTCCCGTGATGTACTCCAAGAAAAGGATTTTACAGGTAAGCTGTATTTAAAAATCCCTTTTTCTTTCTCGTACATCACGGGACACAGAGCGGCATATTCATTACTATGTGGGATGTCCGAAAGCAATGCTTTAATGAGGGGAGGGAGACATCTTCCAAAGAAGGATTCAATTTAGAGATAAACTCAAATCATAATAATAATTCTAACTTAGTCAAGAAAAAAACTTTTTTTTTTTTTTTTTTTTTTATAACCAAGGGTGTTTCTGATCCCGAGGATTTCAAACTGCAGCCTGTAGTACTGCCTGACCAAAGGCAGCATCCGCATTTCTTCTCACGTCTAGTTGATAAAACCTTGTAAACGTGTGGACTGATGACCACGTTGCCGCCTTGCATATCTGAGCCATAGAGATCTGATGGTGTGCTGCCCAAGAGGCGCCCATGGCCCTGGTAGAATGGGCCTTTACCGACAACGGAGGAGGCAACCTCTTCAACCCGTAGGCTTGAATGATTAATTGTCTAATCCATCTCGAGATGGTGGATTTTGCAGCTGCCTGCCCCTTCTTGGGGCCATCTGGTAGAACGAGTAACACATCTGTTTTCCGGATCTTTTCTGTAGCTTTAAGATAGGCCTTCATGGCCCGGACAATATCCAAGGTATGCAGCAACCCCTCCTTTCTAGATGTAGGTTTCGGAAAGAAGGATGGAAGTACCAAATCCTGGTTTAAGTGAAATTTGGATATAACCTTTGGTAGAAAGGAAGGATGGGGCCGGAGAACTGCCCTGTCCTTATGTAGAACGAGATATGGTTCCTTACACGATAAGGCTGCTAATTCTGACACTCTCCTGGCCGAAACTATGGCGACCAAGAAAACCAATTTTCTTGTCAGTAAGACTAAAGGAATCTCAGCCAACGGCTCAAAAGGCTGTTTCTGTAGAGTGGACAGGACAAGATTTAAGTCCCATGGACAAATTGGTGACTTGACAGGAGGATTAATACGCAAGACCCCCTGTAAGAAGGTCTTTACCAGCGAGTGGGTGGCCAGCGGCCTCTGAAACCACACTGACAGAGCTGAGATCTGTCCCTTGATTGTGCTTAGTGCCAGGCCTTTATCCACTCCTAGCTGGAGAAAACTTAACACCCTATCAATAGTATATTTGCGGGAATTCCATCTTTTGGATTCACACCAGCCTACGTAGTTCCTCCACACCCTGTAATAAATCACCCTGGAGACCGGCTTTCTAGCCCTAATCAGGGTAGGAATTACCTGCCTAGACAGGCCTCTATCCCTGAGAATCAGGGATTCAGCCTCCAGGCCGTCAAATTTAGACGCTGTAATGTAGGGTGGAGGATCGGGCCTTGTGAGAGTAGGTCTGGTTGTAGAGGAAGAGTCCAAGGGTCTCCCACTGCCATCTTCAGGACTAGTGAGTACCAAGTCCTCCGGGGCCAAGCCGGAGCTACTAGAATGACTGGCTTGTTCTCCACTCTGATCTTGCGCAACAGGCGCGGGAGTAACTGTAGTGGAGGGAATGCATATAGAAGTCTGAATTGATGCCAAGGGCAAACCAACGCATCGGTTCCGCAGGCCATAGGATCCCTCGCTCGCGACACGAACCTGTCTAGTTTCTTGTTGAACCTGGATGCCATTATATCTACGTCCGGCATTCCCCACCTCTGGCAGATTGTCTGAAAGACCTGGGGATGCAGAGACCACTCCCCTGGCAACAGACTCTGGCGACTTAAGAAGTCTGCCTGCAGGTTGTCCACTCCGGGAATGAATATCGCTGAAATGCAGGGTACATGAACCTCTGCCCATTGAAAAATCAAGTTCACCTCCCTCTGAGCGGCCTGGCTCCTGGTTCCCCCTTGGTGGTTTATGTATGCCACCGCCGTGGCATTGTCTGACTGGATTCTCACCGGGAACCCCTCTAATCTGGAGGTCCAAGCCAGAAGGGCTAGGCGGGCAGCTCTGATTTCCAAGATATTGATGGGGAGCTGCCTCTCTGCTTTCACCCAAGTTCCCTGGCGGGAGAACCCCTCGAAGACCGCCCCCCAGCCTGCCAGGCTGGCGTCTGTGGTAACTACCTTCCAGACAACAGGGCTGAAGGATTTTCCCTTTAGAAGATTCTGAGGGTTCAACCACCAGGCCAGGCTTTGTCGGACCCTTGATGATAGCGTCAAAGGGGACTCTAAGGCATGTGCCCTCTTGCCCCAGGCTGCTAGAATGGCTGCCTGTAGGACGCGAGTGTGGATCTGAGCGTATGGTACTGCCTCGAATGTGGCCACTAGCTTGCCTAGTAATCGCATACACAGGCGAATAGTTGGTTTTTTCTTGTTTAGAACCAACTGAACCAACCCCTTGATAGCTTCGATCTTTACAAGGGGCAGGAACACCTTTTGATGTTCTGTGTCTAACCTCATGCCGAGGTATTCCAACTGCTTTGTAGGCTGGAACGCTGACTTTCCCCGGTTCAGGACCCAGCCGAATTCTTCGAGGTACCGAACCGTGAGGTTTACTGCCTTTTGCAGACCCGGCCGTGAGTGATCTATGATTAAAAGGTCGTCCAAGTATGCTAGGACTGTGACCCCTTGGATCCTTAAATTGGCCAGAATTGGGGCTAGGATCTTCGTGAATACCCGGGGGGCCGTGGCCAGCCCGAAGGGGAGCGCCCTGAATTGGAAGTGTCGCTGCCCCACCGCGAAGCGTAAAAACCTTTGATGCGACTGAAAGATTGGTACATGAAGGTAAGCATCCTTTATGTCTATGGAGGCCAGAAAATCGTCCTTCTGAAGCGCGGCGGCTGCTGACCGGATGGATTCCATCCGGAAGGAACGAACCCTTAGGTAACCGTTTAACCTCTTTAGGTCCAAGATTGGCCTGACATCGCCGTTGGGCTTTGGTATGACAAAGAGATTGGAATAGAAACCTAGGCCTTGCTCTTGGGCTGGCACTTCTATAATTACGTCCTGGCCAAGCAGGTGATCCAAAGCTGCCAGCATTGAGGCCTTCCTCGCTGGATCCCTTGGTAGCCTTGATTCTTGAAAATGAGGCGGAGGATACCTTAGAAACTCCAGTCTGTAACCTGTGGTTACAGATGCCCGGACCCATTTGTCGGGGATCTTGGCTTCCCAAACTTCTGAGAAGAAACGAAGCCTTCCCCCCACCCGCAAGAGTGGGGGCGCCCCTTCATAAGGCAGACTTAGGGGCTGTCTTTGACGGCTTGCGATACCACGGCCTCTTACCCCCAGGGATCTGTCCCTGCGATCTACTGTTAACGTTGGATCGTGCAGGCGGCCGTCGATACTGCCTGGAATTTGAGGGCCCCGAGACAGGAAAGAGCTGCCTTTTAAATGTAGGAGCCCGGAATGTCTTTTTGACCGGTAAAAGGGTACTCTTGCCATTTGAAATAGTCTGAATATATTTATCCAGATCCTCTCCGAAGAGTCGTCCTCCATGGAAGGGAAACCCTGCCAGAAGCTTTTTGCATGGGGGCTCCGCCGCCCAGTTCTTCAACCATAAGAGCCTTCTCATGTGCACCAAACATAGTGATAAACGAGAGGCCTGCTGGATGGAATCTTTTATAGCATCTACCGCAAAACACAGAGCTCTGGGAATGTCAGAAAACTCTTCTGCTTGTTGGGTAGACATGTCCCTTAACATTTCCTTTGTCTGGTCTTTTAATGCCTGACAAACTCCAATTGCAGCCACCGCTGGCTGCACCACTGCTCCTGCCGTAGCAAAGGATGCTTTTAAAAGTGTCTCTAATCTTTTATCAACCGGATCTTTAAACATATGTATGTTTTCCACCGGGCAAGTTAGTGATTTATTCACACATGAGATGGCTGCATCCACTACTGGGAGCCTCCACCTCTTGGAGAACTTTTCCTCCATGGGGTAAATGACCGCAAATCTTTTCGGTGGCAGAAAAATCCTGTCCGGCCGTACCCAATCCCGAAAGATCAATTCCTCCAAGAGAGGATGGACCGGAAAAACTGCGTTGTTTAACGGAGCTTTCAAAGAGCCCAGAGAGGATACCGGAGGAACCTGAGGCTCTGGCAATGGTAAACTAAATGCCGAGCGGACCATGTCCGTCAAAGACTGTACCCATAGTCTTTCTGTCTGGGAGTCTGAAAATGGTTCCTCAGAGGCAGATCCCTCAATCCCTGAACCCTCTTGGTTCAGGTCTAGTTGATCCTCCTGTGATTCCAATTCCTCTGGAGAGAGAATCTCAGCATCTGAGGATACACCTCCTGGTGATGGGGATCTAACCCGTTTCTTACCAGGAATAGCTCTAGCGATCAATGTTGCTATTCTCTCTTCTAGCCCCCCTAGGGATACGGCTAGCATCTCCTCTGTGATAAACACAGGGCTGGGCTGATCTGGGCCAGCATCCGCACCAGATCCCCCTAATGGCTCATCCAAGGCGCTTCTTATGTTTAATAAGTTGCGGGGAAAGTATCGGCATATCAGAATCAGAAAGGGAACCCTTTTGTTTTTTGGTCTTTTTTGTACCCTTTGACCCCGAACCCTTGGAAGCCATAATACAAAATCGAGGGACTCCGCCCACACAACAGACTGTAGTGGGCAGGAGTACAAAAATCAGAGTTTAGGGGACAATAGATCACTAATGCCCAAAAACTGATGGGATCCCGTATGTTCTTTTTTTTTTTTTTTTTTTTTAAATATATTATATATTTTCTTTTGACAACATACCGTGACCCCAAACTAAGTTTGCCAGCCTCCAAACCTGCTGCAAAAAAGGGGGATTTCTTGGCTTAACAAAAAGGTATTGGAACAAAGTCCACATGTACTACCCCTCTTCCGCCACCGGGAGTCACTGTTCTGCCGCTCTGCGTCCTCTCCTCTGAAAATCAGCCTCAGACTGAGCACTGACAATGCCTGCTGTCTATAACAGCACAAAGGCGCGCCCCTGTATGACGCCGCAGGCACGCCCCCCCCCGCCCTCCTGTCTGAACGGCGCGAAAAACGTCAATAAGACGTGCACGCGCGCGCGCGCCGGAAACAGGAGGAACATGGAGGAGCCGCGCTGCTGGAGATCCAGGAACGCAGAAACAGGCGGCAGATTCAAACCCCCGGCCAGGTAGGACTCTCCAAAGGCCCCTAGGGATCCTTACTAGCCCTAGGAAGAAACAGCAGGTTTAGCTAGCACACATATTTAGACAGGGGGACCTAGTGATGGGGGAGAAAAGGTGTCATCCTGTCTCTCTTTAGACATAGTGAACAATGTTGCCCATGCAGAGCATACTTAGGCTATCCCCCCTTTTAGGTTACCCCGGAGAGCCTGCTGTCGAACCAAGTCCCGCAGGCTCCCCCTTACCTGCTCCATGCTGCAGGATGTTTGTCCAGCAAACTGATCCAATCTTCTCCCATCTCCGTGGGTAGCGTAGTAGACCTTCAGGCCCTGGGGTCCTATGAAGGTACCCACTGTCCTGGACCTATATAGCACCCTGGCAAACAGGAACTTATGGTTTTTACAAACTCCAAGTCCTGGGCCCAGGGTCCAGCCCTCCAAAGAGGAGCATTATAGGCAAAACCCCACGGCTTGGGGCCCGGGTACTGTCCACTTTGGCACTGAGGCTCCTTGGACAGATCCGGTTAGCCCGCCCTTAATCCCAAGGATGTGGAGCAAAGCTATTCCGTGACCAACACCTAAGACACTGGCGAAAAAACTGAGGGACTCCCTCTAGGGGAGGGGGTTATATAGGGAGGGGACTTCCTGTTTGAGATTGCCAGTGTCCACACCTGAAGGTACTCCATATAACCCACATAGTAATGAATATGCCGCTCTGTGTCCCGTGATGTACGAGAAAGAAATATGTGTTTACCTGTAAATATACATTCCAGGTTAATCATTTTTTGAATATGGACATGCAAGCTTGTTTTCTACCTTTTTAGTAAGTGATTCTTTGATTCTACCAAAATGGACCCACTCTGTAGGTCAGGGTGGCTTTTGTTACATGAGGATGTTAAAAAACAAACAAAAAAGTTTTGTGTGTGTGTATATAAAAAAAATTCTTGTTTTGATTGCACTATAAAAAAAAAATGATATCTCCGTCCGGGAGTCGCTGTAAAAACTATGCAAGATTAGTCCAGCTATCGCTAATAAAAGCAGAGGGGCACCAGACTGACTGCAGTCAAAATTGTGGATTTATTGATAAAAACAAGTAGTAACTTACAAATAGGATGAATAAAATTGGCATGGGTGATGAAATCACCAGTCCTGGAAACTGTAGAAATCATCCTGATGGCTGTGGCAGGCTGGAGCACAGATGGCGTTGCAATGGATCCAGAGACAACCAAGGACCCGGAAGCAGCCGATCACTACAGTTTCAGGACTGGTGATTTCATCACCCATGCCGATTTTTATTTATCCTATTTGTGAGTTACTACCGTACTTGTTTTTATCATTCAACCCACTATTTATTTTGCACTCAGTCTGGCGTCCCTCTGACTTTATTCTACTTGGAGTCCATTGCTTCGCTCTAAAGGTGCTGCATCCAGGTGCTGATCTAACATTATGGACTACATGATTTAATATTTGTGCATGTCCACACATATATGTGTGTATTTTGGCTATTCCAGTTGCCTTAATTCCTTTAATCTTATCACTCAATCTAGCACCACTGTCGATCATTGTTTTTATTCGAGCTATCTCCTCCGCTGAGCTGTTGTGTTCTGACAGGGGGACGGCCCCCCACCAGAACACTCCAATCAGGGCTCTCTCTGCCATTGGCTGAGAGCCCTGATCAGGAGGCAGTCATTTTCCAGAATGCATGTCCAAGAGAAGCTGGCTTCTGTCGGACAGATTGACATACACATGGGCAGAACGTTGCCCGGTATTTTTTTTTTGTGCCGGCAAATGTCTCCCGACATTCTGCCCGTGTGTACGGGGCTTTACACGGTTTATACGGCAAATCTCCTTGTGGAAAGTTTTCCCCCATTTTCCTGTTCTGATGACCGCTCATACCTTTTTTTTTTTTTTTTTATATTCCTTTATGACAATAGGTACCAGGACAACCTAACAGGATTGCTGACCCTTTCCTGCTTTATCCAAAACCAAAAGGAAATATTTTTGGGCTTTATGCCTCGTTTCCACTGCACGGATCGGTTCGGGTCAGTAATTTTGGAGCGGTTGGGATGGGAACGGTCTAATCGCGTGAGCAAATCGGACCGTGAGGGACCATTCGGGGTTTAGAAAAAATTCCTAGCGCATCCACCAATCAGTGAGATGCATTTGTAGGTCCGCCCTAACCGAACCGTTCCACTCTCTGGTCCCTCATCTGAAGCAGGACCCTTGCTGGTGTGGTACGGTTCGGTTTTACGGCACGCTTTCATAATGGAAACACCCAAAATAGCGTACCGTACCGAACCGATCCGCTCAGTGGAAACGAGGCATTAGATGCACTTTAGGGCAAACCTTTTGGACATTCATAAATACTTAAAAGTAAAAAAAAAGTTCTGCATGTTGGCAGACACCACAAAATGCCTTTTTCTTTTACTGTTTATTGGCCAGAAGAAGGTAATGACAGACTTTCTGACCTGATTTTAAGACCATTTCTGGCCAAGTATTAACCCCCACTTAACTTCTACCCCCTCTAACCCATCCTGCACATTTTTCCCCCCTTAATTTTCTGACTTCAGTTCCACTTTAACAAAGAGTCCTGCTAGATCACTTCAGTCTGGCCCCTTTTGCAGGTATAGCATTAAGGCTCAATTCACACCTATGCATGTTGCTTTTGAGCGTTTTTGCGGTGCTTGCTGCGTTTTTGACATGTGTTTTTAACGGGTTTTACGCTTTAAAAAAATGCAAAATCGTGGTAAAAACACTGTACTTGCGTTTTGGATGCGGGTCCCATTGAATTCTATTACATGCAAAATGCTGCTTTTTGCAGGAAAAAAGTCATTGACCCTTTCCAAAAACGCAGAGGCACAAAAAAGCATTGATGTGAACATGTTCCATAGGGAACCATGTTAAAAAAATTCCCTACATTTCTGCAAAATGCATCAAAATAAGCATTGGTGTGAATGGAGCCTTAAAAGATACTGTTTTAGAACCCAGTAATAGATTGTCTTACCCTGCTCTGCACATGCTCAGTGTCATGGACATGCAGTACTAAGTTTGTCTATCAGCTTACCTCCTCCTTGCTTAGATGCCAGCCACTCACCTGGCTGCTTAAGTAATCTCTCCTCTAGCATGGCTCCACCCCAGGCCCTATCAGGGAAATCTATATTAACCTGTGCACTGCAAGCCAGCCGTGCTGATCAACAGTGTTGTTAAGCTATTGTGTGTTTGAGGTCCTGCTTGCCATGTGCTACGTTGTCTGCTAGTCACCTAGACCTTTGGCTTATTTCCTCACTATCTCTTGTATCTTGAGCTGCTGCTTCCCCTCTTTCCTCTATAGCCTACCGTGAGCTGGGAGACTCTGGGGGGCCTCAACCTGGATCCAGTTGCAGCCCAGTCCATCCTCACCACTAGAGGCTCTGGTGAACACCTGCTGGATCTTGGATTCCGCGCCCTGGGGAATCTTGGGCTCTAGCTCTCTGTGGGATTCCTGTTAGTGCTCCAGTGGACCTGCCTTCATTCACCATCCAGTGTTCCGTTCGCAGCAGTCAGCTGTAGGGTCCACTACCTTAGCGGTGCTCTCCTGACCCCAACGATGTGCATCTGTCACCTGACCGCAGGTGACCTGACACTCCGTTTCTCTCTATTTTTGGCACTGTGCCTGCTTTAGTGACAGCCTAGAGCAGGAACTACAAGTCCAAAGAGGCAATGCAAGGCTGACTGTTACAAGAATGACTCCCACAGGCAGATAAATGGGACTTGTGGTTCTGCAACAGTTGGAGGGCCACCAGATTGAGACCCCTGGCCTAGAGATTTACTGCTTTTCAGGGGCTCCGAGCTTCAGCAAAATGACAGCTTCCAACAAGAAGAAACAGGAGCCATGCTGGAGGCAATTTACAGCGCACACACATTTTGTGATCATAATTAATTTTGTTAAATGTATGTTTCTTGATAAAGAACATTATATTTATCAAGTTTTTATGGCTAAAGTTCCACTTTAAGCAATATGAACTTGCCTGCATCTGTTGACTGTGCTCACTATTGTCTCTTCTCTTGGGGCTCAGTCTAGCTAGCTACCATTACCCTGTTCAGTGTGTCCTTTTTGGCTGCAGTGGTATTGTCATTTTTTTAAAAAAATTTACCTTGCTAATAAGACTTTTACAGTTTCAAAATGGCTGATGGGTCATGTTTGTGTCGAAAGTGGAATGTTTGTGCCATATATGGCATCTTCTCTCTTCTATCTTGCCCTAAGAGCCCTGAAACCTGGTGTGCTTTAGTATATAATGGTCAACTTTCTCTAGAAAAGTGGCCCTGGCATCTTTTGAACCTCGTGGTTGGTTACTATGATGGCTGAGAGGAGCAGGAGGCTGTGGCAGACTGGCCAAGTTTCAGGGTATGGAGGTCCTCTAAAAGAGAATGGAAGCTGTGTGCTTAGGCCTTCTGTTACATTAATCTTGGCAGTGAATAAACTTTTATATAGTGTTAATATTGCTACATTATAAGATAGTTTCCTAGGCTTTGTATGATCACAGGGCTGAATACCAAAATGTATGTGGAGACAAACTCCATACTGACCTGCATGGTCCATTGTATTTTTGATATGATGAGTGGTTGACTCCTCCATATATATATATAAAAAACACATTTCGTTTTCTAGATGTTTTCATGTAGCTTCTGCTGCACAGGACTTTAATAAGTTATAATAAAACACTGATGGCACGTCAACAGCTGTTATACCAACTGGGCTTTGAAAGAAGTACATCCGCATCTTCCAACAGCTGCTCAGAGTTGGCGCTGGATTGAATCCAGCCGCTTTGAACTATTGATGACCCTCGATACTGTTTTCCCTAAAGCCCTGGATGGATTTCACATCAATTTAAGTATTTTCAAAATATGTTGATTTTGTTTGGTTTGTGGCACATTCTTGATTAGATATGAAGTTCAATTAAGTGTCACGTTTTTGTTCGGGATATTTTCTGGTAATTAATAGTGACTTTGTTACGATCTACGTATCGGGCCAATATGTGTTTTGGACTTTGTTGTTGAAAATTGTATTTCTTATTTTTTTCTGTTTTTTTAATTTGTTTTGTGGATTACTGAAATAATTATTTATAAGGGATGATCGATTAGTGTAGTGTGTTTTCTGTGTACATGATTTGATTGGTTTGTTGCTTACAGGGGTATCTTTATAGTCTGGTAATTTTATTACAGGCATTTATATAGCGCTGAGAATTTCCATAGTGCTTTACATATTGTAAATTCACATTAGTCCCTGCCCTTGCAGTTTACAATGCAAAGTCCCTGACTCGCATGCATACACATACTAAGGCCTGTTTTAACAAGAGCCAATTAAAGTGGTTGTAAATCTGAGTCGTTGAATCTGAGCAAAGCACATATATCTGTAGTGTTGACTTATCTCTCTCCAAAGCTCTAAATGTAATTTCTCTCTAGTGCTTCCTTCCTCTGTTCTCAGCATGAGTAAATTCTGAGGCGGTGAGATAGTTTAGAATGGAGCTTGTCTAATTAGAACATGGTTCTTCTGTGTAAAGGGGGTGTGTTCCTCCAATCCGCTCTCACACACTGTAACTGCAGTCTATCTGCCCCATCTTCTGTGCTGCCTGCAGATGAAGAAAGGTTTTTTTTTTTTAACATGATCCGCCCTTTTGAAGGGGCATAGAGAAGACTGCAGATAAAACAAATCCACCTACATACATTTTATTTATCTCTGTGTGTCATCTGAGGCTGTTTCACTTCACTGGGTATATGTGAGGGTTTACATCCACTTTAACCTACCAGCATGTGTATGAGATGTTGGAGGAAACGGGAATACCCAAAGGAGACTCCCACAAGCACAGGAAGCACATTCAAACTCTATGCTGGTAATGTCCTGGTTTGGAGGACCCCAGTGCTCTAAGGCAGGTGTACTAACCACCGAGCTGGCTAGTTTTGTCAGACCGCTTAAGTTTTTCATGTTTCTTAGGTTGGTGTTGTGTTGTCGCTGCTTTGTTAATCTTTGCTGCAACTAAAGACATTACAAGACTGGCCCCTTTTTGCTGCCAAGCACTCGTGAGTGAGTAAGAAACTTATATAGCGCAACACATGCAAACTGAATCGCCTCTGGGCATTGTTTATAACTCCTGATGCTGCAGTTTTAGTATCCTAAGAGCAGAGCTTTTCAAAGATCTAGCCACGACCAGTCAAAGGTAAAGGTGTAAAAGTATGCCTTATATAAAGCATGATAAAAGTGTTATTGTGAAGGCAATGGCCAATGAATGCCATAGGTTTGGATATATATTTTTAAATATATTGATGGGTGGCATCTCAAGGGAAGCAAGTTCTGGAGTGTTGCGGCGGCATGTGAGAATGGTTATGCATGATAATTGAGGTGGATTGTAGGGATTTCCAGGCCATTTCTAAGAGGAAGAGAGGGCAATTTGGGATATATGGCTTTGCTTTAGTACAGGCATCCTCAAACTACGGCCCTCCAGCTGTTGTGGAACTACAAATCCCATGAGGCATTGTGAAACTCTGACATTCACAGACATGACTGAGCATGATGGGAAATGTAGTTCCTGAACAACTGGAGGGCCATAGTTTGAGGACCCCTGCTTTAGTAGGTACTTCATAAAAGGTTATTCGAATGTCAACAGATGATTGTGCTACCTCGTGTTGTCATCACAGCCACTGGTAATAGTAAAAAAGACAACCACCCCTCCTTAAAAAAAAAGAAAAAAAAAAAGCTTCAAGCAGCGCTTACTCGTGGGATTTCTCTTGACCCATCCTCCTTTCCTGCTCCAACAAACAAATACACTTACCAGATGGTGAAGACCTAATATAAATATGGAAGGTCAGTTCTTGCTCAGACTCCTTTGATCTTTTTTGATCTTCATATGTAGTGCCAATTGAACAAATTCTTTGGGTGTTGGAATTTTTATTTTATTTTTGTTGTTGTTACACTTGCAAGTTGGTGGTTAGAGCATACAAGCAAAAGTTTCTTCTTGGCAGATTCAGAGTCCTGACCAAGTGTCGGGGACGTAACGCGTAGGGTAGAGCTAACTTCAAGTTTAAAGCTTCATAACGTTTTTAAGTCTCCAATACTCTTTCGGTATCGGTACTACACCACAGTCCTCTGAAATTAGCATGCAGTAAAAATGACAATCGCGCTCCCAAATGAAGGAATATTTTAGTGTCCACTTAGGTCAGTTGCCAGACCTGTGGAAATCCAGGGGCATTATATGCCTATTTAAATGTTTATTGTAAAATATTAAAAATAATGTAGAAACACAGTTTGGGTTTTAGCTGCATGTTGTATTTTTTGCATAGAAATGCTTCTCTAATATGCTAACCCAAAGCTGACCAAAAGAATACCTGCTCTACAACAATACAACACGATTTTTTTTAATGCATTTTATGTTTTTAAAATTTCAGGATAATCATGACCTCATCAGCAGCTGGAATTTATGGAAATTTTGGACAAGCCAACTACAGCGCTGCTAAACTTGGGTTGGTGGGTCTTTCCAGCACCTTGGCTCTTGAAGGGGTGAAGTACAACGTCCGTTGTAATGCAATTGCACCCACGGCCGGTTCCCGACTTACTGAGACTGTCATGCCACAAGGTAAAATCATGTCAAATCATATAGAATTAACTTGCCTCGTATTGACAGTCGCTAACATTTTCTGTACAGTTATTATCTAAATGTCATGCATTTGTATGAAACATGGCATACATTAAGTGACAATTTTAATATTTTCGTTTGAGAGTGCTGATGTGTCTTAATGCTTTTTCAGATACACACTGTGACACTTCATCATTGCTTGTTTTTCCAGGCTTCTACTATGGTTCACACCAATTCATATTGAGCCCCATTGTCTAGAATGGATAAAAAAAATATGATTTTTAGTGAATAGTGCAGACTTGTATTACATTCGTCCAACTGCAATACTAGTTTATTGCCTTAATGTTTCATAACATATTTGCATGGTAGACTAAGTAGTGCAAACTTATAGTCCTTTTTGCTTTGCTGATCTCAACAGGTAAAATGCTTACAGTGGTTGCATGTCCAGTACAGCCACCTTCCACACTGCCTTTCAGCATAGGATTTATACAGTAATTTATGCAGGGTTTCCGCACTGTTAAGGTATAACTAAAGGCAAAACCTTGTATTAGTTTTGGACAGAGTGGAGAGGGATTCGAGCCCCAGTCATGTTTTTATTGTGGTCTGTGCCTTCGTTGGGGAGATTCATCCTCTTCTGGTTTGTCCTGTTTACCATTATCCTTGAAAGAAAAAAGAAAATCCCCAATGAAACGGGGGTTATACCCTTCTTTTGTCTATTCAACATGAACATTTTTTTTTGCCTATACAGTACCTGTCGCCGAGAATGTGTTTCCAGCACAACAGCATTGCGCTGATTCTCGGCGACATGGTGCCGACATCTCACACTCGCTGGAATAGAAAAAGCACATTCCAGCGAGAGCGTCATAGAAGCGACGGGGATCCGACTTGGATTCCCGCCAATTCTAGCCGTGGCGTTTGGTATGAATCATGAGGGGGAACTCCACACCAGATTTTAAATAAAAAAACGGAATGGGTTCCCCCCCAGGGGCATACCAGGCCCTTAGGTCTGGTATGGGTTGTAAGGAGAACCCCCTACGCCGAAAAAACGGCAAGGGAGTCCCCCCCACAATCCATACCAGACCCGTATCCAAAGCACGCTGCCTGGCCGGTCAGGAAAGGAGTGGTGACGAGCGAGCCCCCCCCCCACTGAGCCGTACCAGGCCGCATGCCGTCAACATGGGGGGGTTGGGTGCTCTGGGGCAGGGGGGCACACTGCGGCCCCCCACCCCAAAGCACCCTGTCCCCATGTTAAGGACAGGGCCTCTTCCCGACAACCCTGGCCATTGGTTGTCGGGGTCTGCGGGCGGGGGGCTTATCGGAATCTGGGAGCCCCCCACCCTATGTGAATGAGTATGGGGTACATCGTACCCCTACCCATTCACCTGAAGGCAAAGTCAATAAAAAAAAAAAACACCACACAGGGTATTTAAAATATTTTATTAGTCGGCTCCGGGGTCTTCTCCGCTCTCCGGGGGGTTTTCTCCACTCTCGGGGGTCTTCTTCCATCTTCTCCGCTGTCGTCTCGGGGCTGGCCGCTGCTATCTTCTTTTTAGTGGCGGCGCAGCCCGCTCTTCCTTGCCATCTTTTGTTTCTTCTTTTTTTCAGATGTTGATGCGACGCTTCCTCCTGCTGTAATGCCGGGTACGCGGCTCACACCGATTTTTATATAGGCCTCCTATGACGTCACAGCCCCATCATGCTCCGGGTACCCACGTGGGAACCCATGTCGGTTTTTTATTTAAAATTTAGCGTGGAGTTCCCCCTCATGATTCATACCAAACGGCGCGGCTAGAATTGGCGGGAATCTAAGTCGGATTCCCGTCGCTTCTATGACTGCTTTGTCGGTGGTCAATCTCGCTGAGAAAGGGAGCGAGATTGACACAATATCGCGGTCACCCACTGTTGTTCTACTTGGCATAGTTAACCATTTTTTTGGACAGTCGGTGTTCAAATCTAGTTTAGGATTCAAATTTAGTTTCAGACAGGATTGATTATGGTAAGCATAATTTGTCAGCAGCCTCCTTAAAGTGATACTAAAGTCCTTATTTTTAACAAAAACAAAAAAACAAAACAAAAAAATGTTATACTTGCCTGCTCTGTGCAGTGGTTTTGCACAGAGCAGCCTTGATTCTGGCCCCTTCCACCTGTTGCGCACCCCCACAGCAAACACCTTGCTATGGGGGCACCTGAGCCACAGCCCCTGTGTCCATAGAATGCATCAAGATAAACCTTCTGCCTTTACAGCCGCTTTAACCCCTTCCCAACGACTGTACGCATACAGTTGTGCTCAAAAGTTTGCATACCCTGGAAGAATTTTTTTAAAATCTGGCAATAATATTGAATATTGAATCATGAATATGAATATGAATCATGAATATTGAATCATGACAAAAAAACTGTCTTTTATTTAAGGATAGCAATCACATGATGCCATGTGTTATCACATAGTTTTGTGGATTCTTTTTAAATCGTAATGACAGAAATCACCTAAATGGCCCTGATAAATATTTACATACCATAGAATGTTTGGCCTTGGTACAGACACCAAATGTGGCATACACAGGTTAAAAATGGCAATTAAAGGTTAATTTCCCACATTGTGTATAAATAGTCAATAAATGTGTTAGCTCCCACATGGATGCACTAAGCAGACTAGACACTGAGCCATTAGGAGGTAGAAAAGACCAGTCAAAAGACCTGCGTAACAAGGTAATGATGGGAAAAGGATATAAAAAGATATCCACAGCTTTGAATATGCCAGTCAGTACTGTTTAAACATTTAATAAGAAGTGGACAATTTGATCTCCTTGACACCAAGCCAAGGTCAGGTAGATCAAGAAAGATTTCAGCCACAACTGCCACAGGAACTGTTCGGGATACAAAGAGTCTAAAAGACCCCAAATCTCTCCTTTGCACTTCAAAGAATTCAGATCACCAAAAACGGTGATTCTGAATACTGTGTACTTTTTAAAATCCGGCACCATTATCAGCCGAGAAACCTGGAAGCGAACGTCATGACATTGATTCCGTGTTGACATTGCGGAGACTGAATCCAAGCCGTTCGTGGCTTAGTTTCAGTCTGCGCCTGGACACTGGAGGCGCCGGATCGAGGAGCGGGTCTCCCGGTGGGACGGGAGGCCCGGTCAGAGCGGCGGGAGGGGGATTTTTTTTTTGACAGGCGGACCTGAACGGTTCGTTCGGCCGTGTGAAAGGGGCCTAAGTCACCGGGATACACTACATAGTTGCAATGATATGTATAGTTTTACTAATGCATGTCTGCAAAATTGGGGGGTAATATTACATATAAGAGGAAAGCTAGGTAGGTAGAAAGGTAAGTAAATAAAAAGTAGGCAGCAATTTGTAAACATTTTTAAGATGGTCTAAGTGATTGGGAGCACTAACAACTATGTATAAAGTAGATAATATGCTCTAAGCTTGTTAACCACACAGGGAACCACTTGAAAAAACTGAAAAAAACTGAAAAAAACTATGTAAAATATAGTTTGTGACTGTCGATTTTTTTTTACATTTCTGTAAACTGTAAGTTGCAGTATCAAGTTTCCTCCTAGCTGTCCTTGAAAACCTTCATCTTAACAATTTGCATCATTATAATGCAGAGCAGTCTCCTGAAGGGAAATGGGTCAGTAGAGTGAACATACTTGGTGAAAAATATCTACCCAGACATAGAACGAGCCTGCAATGTGTCCGGTCAGGTTTTGAATGTTTTTCTGAAGACAAGAGTTTGTGACCTAGATAGTAGGAGCAGGCGGCACCAGCTTGGCTCTAAAAATTTAAACAAACACCTCTACAGATGAGCTCCAACAAAGGCAAGCTCAATTTTTAAGCAGCGGAGGATGAGTGAAAGCAGATATGGCGCTCACATTGCTTATTTCAGCCTCTGTCTGACAAGAATAGATTTGTGCCTGCTTTGCTGGGATTTTTATTCTGAAAAACAGGAAGCTGCTGTTTCTTCTATAAAAATTCATTAAAGCCTCCAAGTTTAGTGTTTTATACACGGGTAGGAAGCCATACCCAGTGGTGTTGGGAGTGTTAATATATTTTTTGCAGACTAGCGTATCCTAACCCCTCTGGATCATTGGATCCAGGACTTGTGGCATATTCTTAGTGTTTGCAAAGTATAATGTGTGTGGCATAAAGAATACTAGGAGGAAATTATTCATTTGAATTGATTAAAAGTTGTTTGTTTTCCAGTGTTTGAAAGTTTCAAATGCCAATGACAAGATTTTCAATTTTGTATTCAAAGTAAAGTCCATGTTCTACCTTGGAGTAGACCACCAAAGATTCCAGGTGTTGTTTTGTTAGCCAGAAAAATGTCCTCACTGTACCTCTCTGAAACTAGTTTCACTAGGTTACGAAGGATCTGACTTCAGGGCCCTGCATACCATCACCTTACTGTCCATTGGCAATGCAACAAAGGCTAGTAAGGCTTTCTACATGGATCATAAGATCTGTGTAGATCAGCAGAAAAACACTCAAATGTCATTCAAATGGTGCTGCTCGGGTAGAACGAGACATTATTTGGCACAACAAAACATTCCCTACACCCATTACAATACTACCGCCACCATCCCTAACAATTGACAAAAGCCCAGACAAATAGACTGTGCACTTTGCAAAGTGAAGTTGCCCCAGAGCTTAGTAAACAAGCAGACGCTCTGCTGACTTCTGTGATGGAACAGTCTAGCCACAAAGCTTGGGTGCTTCTGTCAAGATATAGCTTCCTCCAGGCTGGAACCAAGAACGTATTATAGCTAAATATTGCACCCAAGGTACTAAACAACACTAGCTTAAGTGCATTCTGAAACTCAACTCTATTGTAAATTCACACAGAATATATACAATGCAAGATAGGATAATACAGTAGGTGACCGCGATATTGTCACTCGCTCCCTTTCTCGGCGAGATTGACCACCTACGAGCCCCCTTGCGGGAGGCGGCTTGCCGCGATAGGGACAATGCCGTCATAGAAGCGACGGGGATCCGACTTGGATTCCCGCCAAATCTACACACGGCGTTTGGTATGAATCATGAGGGGGAACTCCACGCCAATCCACAATCCATACCAGACCCGTGAGAACACCCACAATCCATACCAGACCTGTATCCAAAGCACGCCGCTTGGCCGGTCAGGAAAGGAGTGGGGACGAGCGAGCGCCCCCCTCCTGAGCCGTACCAGGCCGCATGCCCTCAACATGAGGGGGTTGGGGACTCTGGGGCAGCCCCCCTGCCCCAAAGTACCCTGTCCCCATGTTGAGAAGGACAGGGCCTCTTTCCGACAACCCTGGCCGTTGGTTGTTGGGTCTGCGGGTGGGGGGCTTATCAGAATCTGGGGGCCCCCAGATACAGGCCCCCCACCCTAGGTGAATGAATATAGGGTACATCGTACCCCTACACATTCACCTGGAGGCAAAGTGTAAAACACACACGACACTTGGTTTTAAAATAATTAGTCTGCTCTGGGTGTCTTCTCCGCCCTCTGGGGGTCTTCTCCGCTCTCCAGGGGGTCTTCTTCCATCTTCTCCACTTCACCGATGTTGTCTCGGCGCTCCCCGATTCTTCTCCCGCTCGCTCTCCGGTGCCTTCTTCAGGGCTGGCCGCCGCTATCTTCATTTTAGCTTAATTGCTAGCAGCGGCCAGACCGTGTCTTCTGCCTTCTCTTCTTCAGATGTTGACGCAATGCTTCTTCCCGCTGTAATGCCGGGTGCGCGGCTCGCACCGATTTTATATAGGCCTCTAATGATGTCACAGTCCCATCATGCTCCGGTACCTACCCACGTGGGTACCTGGAGCATGATGGGACTGTGATGTTGTAGGAGGCCTATATAAATTGGTCCGCTCAGCTCACACGGCATTACAGCGGGAGGAAGCGACGTGTCAACGGTGAAGGGCAGAAGGCAGAAGGATGCAGAAGGCGACAGAAGCCCGGGCACCCCCCCCGCCGAAGACTTGGAGAAGAAGCCCGGGAGGGGGCCGCTGTAAAAGAGCTAAAGAAGAAAGCGGCCCCCACCCGGTGGAAGAGAACCAGACGGTGGTGAAGACTGGGACCCCCCCCAGAAGGGGTTGAAAAAGAAAGCCCCCCCCTCGTAAAAGAGCTAAAGAAGAGAGGGGGGGCCCCGAGAGCTGACTGATGAAATATTTTTAAACCCTGTGTAGGGTGGGGGGGCCGGTATCTGGGGGTCCCTTATTAAAGGGGCTCCCAGATTCCGATAAGCTCCCCGCCTGCAGACCCTGACAACCAACGACCAGGGTTATCGGGAAGAGGCCCTGTCCTTAACATGGGGGTAGGGTGCTTTGGGGTGGGGGGGCTATAAACAAAAATAAAGCGACTATTTTGAAAAAAATGCAATATTTTTTACTTTTTTCTGTAATAAATATCCCTCAAAAATATATATAAAAAACTTTTTTTTCCTCAGTTTAGGCGGATACGTATTCTACATATTTTTCGTAAACAAAAATCGCAATTAGCGTTTATTGATTGGTTTGCGCAAAAGTTATAGCGTTTACAAAATAGGGGGTCGTTTTATGGCATTTTTTTTTTTTACTAGTAATGGCGGCGATCAGCGTTTTTTTTCAGTACTGCGACCTTATGGCGGACACTTCGGACACTTTTGACAAATTTTTGGGACCATTGGCATTTTTTTAGCGATCAATGCTATAAAAATGCATTGGATTACTATAAAAATGCCATTGGCAGTAAAGGGGTTAACACTAGGGGGCGGGGAAGGGGTTAAGTGTGTTCCTGGGTGTGTTCTAACTGTATGGGGGGGTGGACTGACTGAGGGAAATCACTGATCTTCTGTTCATACATTGTATGAACAGAACATCAGCGTTTCCCCCGCTGACAGGAATGAGAGCTTTGTGTTTACACACAAAGCTCCCGTTCCCCGCCCCGCACCCCTAGTGGCCGAAATGTAGATGGCGTAGAGCTACGTGCTCTTGCCCAGGAGAGCCGACCTGCCGCCGTAGAATGAAGGTGGCTGGTCGGCAAGTGGTTAAGGACCTTGCCCCTTTTTGCGATTCAGCAGTGCGTCTCTTTAACTGACAATTGCTCGTGCGACGTGGCTCCCAAAAAAAATTGGCATCCTTTTTTTCCCCACAAATCAAGCTTTCTTTTATGTGGTATTTGATCACCTCTGCAGTTTTTATTTTTTGCGCTATAAACAAAAATAGAGCGACAATTTTGAAAAAAAATCAATATTTTTGACTTTTTGCTATAATAAACATCCCCTTAAAAGATATATAAAAAAAAACATTTATTTTCCTTAGTTTAGGCCGATACGTATTCTTCTACCTATTTTTGGTCAAAAAAATCGCAATAAGCGTTTATCGATTGGTTTGCAGAACATTTATAGCGTTTACAAAATAGGGGATAGTTTTATGGCATTTTTATTAATAATTTTTTTTTTTCCTAGTAATGGAAGCAATCAGCGATTTTTTTTATTTTTTTTTTCCCCTTTCAATGACTGCGACATTATGGCGGGTTCATCGGACACATTTGACACATTTTTGGGATCATTGTCATTTTCACAGCGAAAAGTGCTATAAAAATGCACGGATTACTGTGAAAATGACAGAGGCAGTGAAGAGGTTAACCACTAGGGGGCGCTAAGGGGTTAAGTGTGCCCTAAGGGAGTGGTTCTTACTGTAGGGGGGGTGGCCATAGGCGTGACGTCAGTGATCGTCGTTTCCTATATCAGGGCACCGCAGGCACGGAGCTTCGGACCGGGATGGCTGGGCTCTTAAAGGCAACGTACAGGTACGTGCCTGTGCCCTTCTGCCGACGTATATCGGCATGAAGGGGTCCTTAAGTGTTTAAACAAGCCGAGGTGCCCAAACCATTCGGCACCCAACACACATCCTGGATACTCAAAGTACATTGCACATTATTATAAGCATAAACACATAACATCCCACAATGGTTTGATTAAAAGGTAAAGTGATCACAACAATCGGACCCCCAAGAGATAATCAGACAGAAACAATAGGTGACTCAATTAACAATGGGAATGCACACCTAGGAGGCACACAGTGGGGGAGACATTAGATCAGGTTGCTTTTAGTCTCAGTTTAAAGCACTTAATTGCTGGTTTGGGCACAAAGAACCAAATCTGTTTGTTTTGGGGAGACATGGACCCTAATCCAAAGCAAAACACCTCCCAAAGAGTAGTTTTCCCTTAAAAGCCAGAGTCCATAGTCAGTAGACAAGAGGCCATCCTGCAGTCCCTCCAAAAGCCCCTGCCTGGTTGGTTCTGTCACATATTTTATCATCCATACATGTGTAAGCCAAAATGCTGTTTTTTTTATTTTTATTTCACCATGCACGTGATTGGCTACTCTTTCCCAAGTGAAGCTTTTAACTCTTTTACCGATCTCTGGAGCAACTGAACTTGTAGTGTGCACAGTCTATTTGGCTTTAGTAAATCAACCCCAATGTGCCTACTGCACTTTCTTTTTTCATTTTGTTGAAAATCCGTAGTGTACTTTATTTTTTTGGACAGGCTATATTAATTGATTTAGACATATTCTCAGGCATGTATGAACCTAATATTTAAAATGGTAGTGTGCACCTAGATACCTAATATGATTGATATATACATTTTTTTTTTACTAGACCAGGCTTGCGTCTCGTACACACACACGATCAGATTTTCAGACAGGAATTGTGTAATGACAGCCTGTTGGCAGAAAATCTGACCGCGGATTTTCTGCGGACAAATGTTGGATGGCAGGCTTATACATTTGCACCGGCCAACGGTCTGTTGTCAGATTTTCCAATTGTGTGTACACAAGTCCATCAGACAAAAGTCCAAACACGCATGCTCGAAATCAATGCTCACCAAACGCGACATTAGCAAAAGGTGCCCAAAGGGTGGTGCTCAACAGCTGAAATTTCATGTATGTCACTACGTGTTTGTTGGCCGACAATTGTGTGCCGTTTTGTCTGACGCTTTTGTCTGCGGAAAATCCGATCATGTGTACGAGGCTTAAGACAAAGGGGGGACCTATAGAGAAGATGTCCTGAAATATACCAATATACACTCAGTACCTGAATTTAGGAGGAACACAGGAAGTGAAGACCTGTTTTTTTCCAGCCATATAGCAGAGTCCTGTTGTACACCAAAAATCCATCTATCTGCTGCAATTGACAATGTTATATTCATAATTTTTTTTTTCCCAACAAGGCGGACAATGTTTTACTCACATGCTCGTACTTTCAATTGAATAACCAGCATAGCATAAAAAAGAAAGATAGTGGGATTGTTTCCAGATCCAGATGATATACTCACAGCCCCATGATTAGAAACAAAAAGAAAAAAGACAATTTGGGAGAGATAAACCACTCTCCCAAATTAAGGGATTTTAAAGTGAGCGGTGTCAAATGCTGTAAAAAGGCAAGCACGCTAAACACAGATGATTTTATGAAAATTTATCAAAATTTAATGATGCTTATTAAAAACAATTCCAAAGATTTATATGGACCACCGTGGTTACAAAAGCAGGATGAATGACAGTATGCAGGTAGCCAACAAGTTTTTCTCACAAAGCTGCTTCGTTAGCTTCTTTTGGATTATGTGGTCTGTGTGTGACATAAAAAATATGCCATTAATACACATCAAATAATATAATATAGCATATTACATATTTATATCAGTAAAGAGAAAATTACTGTGTGCTCACCAATTCTGCTAATAAGTTAAAAGAAAAGTTGCAAGGCCCTGACGAAGCACCTGTGTGCGAAACTTGTTGGCTACCTGCATACTGTCATACATCCTGCTTTTGTAACCACTGTGGTCCATATTAATCTTTGGAATTGTTTTTAACAAGCATTATTACATCTTGATACATTTTCATAAAATCATCTGTGTTTAGCGTGCTTGCCTTTTTACAGCATTTGACACCTCTCACTTTAAAATCCCTTAATTTGGGAGAGTGGTTTATCTCTCCCAAATTGTCCCTTTTTCTTTTTATTTGAATAACCAGCATACTATATAAACTAGCCCATACATAAATAAGCATGGCAGGAACACAATTTCCAGGTCCTGTATCAAAAAAACAACAAAAAATAAATGCAATATTTTTTCAGTGACAGGCGCAAAATGTGATGAAGCCCTGCGATGAAAGGAGACTGCATTCCAATGTGAAACATGCCTTTCTGGGCTTCAAAATACTATCTCCACATATGTCATATCCTAGGTTCCTATTGGGAGGTCTTTGTAGCAATTGCCTCATAAAAAAACATTTCTGGTGACAAAGAAAATGTTTTGATAGGCATGCTTCCTGACTATGACCATACTTTTTGTATTTTTTTGATTCGTACAAATCAGATGAAAGTCAGTTTGGAAGGTTTTTCTGTTCTAGCCCCAGAGAATAATGGAGCTGGAAGAATAAATGCTGCATGCTTTCAAGTGCATGAGTTTGAGAGACTTCCAAGCTCTTACTGACCATCTTCTGAGCTCTGTCTAGCTGCCTTTGCCGTCCCATTGCTTTGCATCATGGAATAGCAGTTCTGATTTAAAGGGTCACTAAAGGAATTTTTTTTTTTAGCTAAATAGCTTCCCTTACCTTACTGCAGTACTGGTTTCATGTCCTTATTGTTTGTTTTTGCTTTGAAGTTGCTGTTAACCTGCTTTGTTCTCCACACTTCCTGCGTGTCTGTTTCCTTATAAGCACCATACTGGGAGCTTTCTCACGATGGTTTAAGCTGTCATTACTGTGTGTCTAAAACTCCTCAGAACCAATCAGATTCATTTTAAAAACAAAACACTGCCCTGGATTTGTTTGTTTTTGTTCTGTGTTTCTATTTCTACTTTGCAGAAACATGAAGCCAGTTCAAAAGTGAAACAAGCCTGCATGCACATTATATGATTGATTTTTATCTATTTTTAATCATTTTGAAAAGGAATCGGTTAACTTTTATGTCTCTATACCCTGTAAACAGTCATTTCAGCAAAAAAAATGTTTTCCTTTAGTGACCCTTTAAGCACAAGAGCTGAAATCATAAAAAAAAACATTGATAAATAAGCCAAAAATTAAACCCAATAGATGGAAAATAGTGCATCCTTACTGATGTCACATTCTCTTATGTAATGGGCAATTGCTGATAATATTTTAGAAACAATGTATTTCTATATGACATTTTAAATAGACTTGGGTGCTTTCTGTCTGGTTGTAGCAATCTTTACTTAGTTTCTCATAAAATCTGTTTCAGTACCACTTAAGCCTTGGGCTAGATTGTAAAACAATGGCACAAAACATTGACAATTGCAACCCAGTATGACATGAATGAGAACATATTTTTTTACACTCAGCGTGCCTGTCTGGTTTAATTTTAGATCTCGTGGATGCTCTAAAGCCGGAGTATGTGGCTCCTCTGGTGTTGTGGCTCTGTCATGAAAGCTGTCAGGAAAATGGTAGTTTGTTCGAGGTGAGAAATTCTTCAGTTGTCAAGAGGCCAATTATTTTTTGTATTTTGGAAATTTAAGAAAAGCTATGCATTATTCTGTGTTTTGCTCTTTTTTAAAGTGAAATAAAAATTGAGCAGACTTTAAATGTATACTTGCAATATTATTACACAATAGAAAATGTATAATATGTCTATGGTGTATGCCCTATGGTGTATGCCCTTTGATGTATGCCTATGTGTGTGTGTAAAATATATATTCTTTTTTTGTCGGTGTATAATGCACCATCATTTTAAGAGGGAAGTTTCAGGAAAAAACTTTCCCCAACCCCTTTTACATTTCAAATCCCCCCCCCACACATTATAGACCCCTGCACATCACATACGTAGCCCCCTATACATTACACAGCCTCCTTTCCTTGCAAATTACACAGCTTCTTTACATTGCACAGCCCCCTTGCACTCCCAGGAGACCCCCCATACATTCTTCTTACACTGTCACTGCCATTGTAAACCAAAGCCTGCAAATGCCTCATTAGCTGCATTCTTTCTGGCATGATCGCTCTCCTCTGATGTTTCATGTGACCGCTCTCCTCCAATCTAAAGCTACACTTGGAGGTGGAGGAGTGGGAGGGGGAGAGCGTCTGGAAAGAATGGGGAGAATTAGGTATTTGCGCTTCGGTTTACTATGACACTTCAAAGGATCTATGTGAAGGGACTTATCTTTAGAGTACGCAGGTGGGCTGTCCCAGGGTCAGGAGAGGCGGGATGGCCAGCAGTGGCATGACACCCCGCCAAAAGTGTGTGTGTGTGTGTATGTCTTATAATATAAAATCTCAGTTTGGGTCAATATATATTTGGACACAGGCACAATTTTCATGCTCTGTATGTCACTAGAATACAATTAAAATGAAGGGCAGACTTTCAGCTTTAATTCAAGGGGTTGAACATCAATATCAAGTACAAATTTTAGGAACTGCAACCATTTTTAAACACAGCCCCCCCCCCCCCATTTTCAGACGCTAAAAATGTAATTGGACAATTGAATATAATTATAAATAAAATAAAATAATTAAAGGCCTGAAGTCTGGAACCCATGGACATTACCAAATACTGGGTTTCCTCTTTTCTGATGCTTTGCCAAGCTCTAACCTGTCTTCAGTTGTTCTGTTAGTGGGTCTTTTTTGCCATTAGTTTTGCCTTCAGCAAGTGAAATATATGCTCAATTGGGTTGAGATCGGGTGATTGACTCGGCCATTGCAGAATATTCCACTTCTTTTCCTTCAAAGGCTCATGGGTTGTTTTTGCAGTGTGTTTTGGATCATTATCCATCTGTACTGTGAAGCTCCATCCAATCAACTGGCTGAATCTGGGCTGACAGTATATCTCTAAACACTGCATAATTCATCCAGCTCCTTATGTCTTCTGTCACATCATCAATAAACACCATTGATCCAGTGACACTGGAATCCATGCTTTTTTTAAATGTTTTTGGCATCTAATCTGGCTTTTATAATCTTCAGGCTTATGAATGGTTTGCACCTTGTGGTGAACCCTCTGCATTTGCTTTTGTGAAGTATTCTCTTGATTGTAGACTTTGACAATAATACACCCGCCTCCTGGAGAGTGTCCTTCACTTGTCTGGATGTTGTGAATGGGTTTTTCTTAACCACAGAGAGGATCCTGCAATCATCCATCACTGTTGTCTTCCATGGACGTCCATGCCTTTTTATGTTACTGAGTTCACCAGTGTGTTCTTCTTTCCCCAGAATATACCAAACTAGTGATTTTGGCCACTCCTAATGTTGCTGCTAGCTCTCTGATGGATTTGTTTAGTTTTTGAAGCCTTACAATGGCCTGTTTCACTTGCATGGACAGCTCCTTTGAACGCATGATGTAGGTTCACAGCAATAGATTCCAAATGCGTATACCACACTTAGCATAAACTCCAGACCTTTTACCTGTTTAATTGATGAAGAAATAACGAAGGAGTAGCCCTCACCTGGCCATGAAACAGCTTTTAAATCAATTGTCCAATTACTTTCGGGTCCTTAAAAAAAGGGGGTGGCTATTCTTAAGGGCTGTAATTCCTAAACCCTGCCTCCGATTTGGATGTACATACCCTCAAATTAAACCTGAGCGTGTGCGCTTTCAAACAAAATCCATTATTTAACCATACCTTAAATATGTTTTGGTAAATACCTGGAAAAAAAACTGAACTTGAATATGGACCTAACTGTGTGTGTGACTGGACCACAGAGTTATGGAAGAAGGTAGACTGGTCTGATTAATCACATTTTTTATTTTACATCATGTGGATGGGCGAGTATGTATGCGTCCTTTACCCGTGAAGAGATTGCAGTATAGTAAGAAGGCAGTGTGTTTCTTTGGCTAATGTTCTGCTGGGAAACCTTGAGTATTTCCAGTATGTGGATTTTACTGTGACCTGTACCACCTACTTAAATCTTGTTGCTGACCAAGTACAGACCTTCATGGAAATTATATTTCCTGATGGCAGTGGCCTCTTTCAGCAGAATTTTGCATCCTTCCACACTGCAAAAATAATTTAAGAATGGTTTTAGAAATATGACTTTGAGCTATTAACTTGGCCTCCAAATTCTCCAGATATAAATCCAATTGAGCATCTGTTGGATATGCTGGAAAAACAAGTCCTCACATTGCAACTTGCAGTAAAGGATCTGCCACTGTGGGCTTGGTGGCCTCTGTAGCAATGAACAATGCTACAAGGTTATAAATAACCATTGCATAAATCCCTGTTTTTGACCAAGCTCCCTGTTGAATGTCCCTAACATAGGCATAGTAACCCATTAAAGTGGAATTCAAGGCTAGAGCTAGCTAAGCTTAAAACTACTCCCACCCTTGTCTAACTCCTGTGCTGACTATCTTGTAGATGGAAAGATGCACTTGCTTACCTATTCTGAGGACAATCCAGTCTGGATACATAATCTTCCCAGCATCAGGCTTCAAAGGAGAAGAGAGAGCTGCAACAACAGTTAGAAATGCCTGAGGGGGTGACATCACCCATAGGCTTACAATAAGGCATCCGTTGTCTACTGTTGCTCTCCCCTGAAGCTGGCCACTGGGAGCAGATTACATGAGAATAGGTAAGTATAAGCACCTGCCTTTTAGGTAGGTATAGGAGTTGAAAGAGGATTCAGAGCTGATTTAAAGGAACACTAAAGATAAAAAAATAACAAACATGTTATACTTGCCTCCACTGTGCAGCTCGTTTTGCACAGAGTGGCCCTGAACCTGGTCTTCTGGGGTCCCTTGGCGGCTGTCCTCGGCTTCTCCCCACAAGAATTAACCACTTTCATGCGAGCGAGCTTGCATGGTGGTTAGTTCTTGCGGGCGCGCTCCAGTGATACAGCTGGCGGCTATAGCCGCTCACTGTATCACTCGGACCCGCCCTTGGCGCAATGCGTCATTGATATGATTGACGGCAGCATGAGCCAATGGCTGCACTGCTTTCAATCAACCAATGAATGAGCCGAGAAGCCTGCGTGTTCACAACTCGGGACTTTTGAGGGGTCAGGCAAGTATACGGGTAGCTCGGGGGCGCTAATCCAAAACTTTTACCTTTACAACCCCTTTAAGCTTGGTACTAAAAATTCCACTTTAAATTGGCCCCATCTTGTATGGTTTTGAGTCATAGGAAAAGACATGTTAAGATCAAGGGAACATAAATAAAAAAAATATAAGCTTGGTTTATTTTGTGCCTAACACAACCTCTCAGTATTGGCAATCCTTTTTCTATCTCTATGTTCTATTACGGGGAATATGTTGCAAATCCTTACTGCATGCGTTGTGTTGTAAAAGGGGGTTAGAGATGAAGCAGATTTAAACTGTCAACATGTCTCTTTACAGGTTGGTGCAGGATGGATTGGAAAATGTGAGTATTTCTGAAACGGTGCTTTTTCTCTTGGGTATTCTGTAATAATGACAAAGATGAGAATTTTCTGCCTGGAAAATCTATATGTAAAAGCATAGAAAAAAATGTTGGTGAGCAGTGAATACTATTCCAGAAGCCTAGCAACTATGCTAAAATCCTCTTACCTTAAAGGTTAACTTCACTTTCGTGGGGAGAAAAAAATAGCAAATGAAGAAAAAATATAGCATGTACAATTGCAATACAAGTCAAATTTGTAGTTAAATGTTATTAAAAATTACCTTTCCTTTTCAATCTGCAGCTGCTGTAATTTTCTATAAATGCAAAGCAGTATGGCTACATGGAGTTGTTCTGTACACATAATGTCTACTGACCACTCCACAGAAACATAATTTCCTGCTTGTGTGATTGGCTCACTGATTTTCACAGAAGTCTGTCTAGGAAACGAGTCAGATATCGATCATTCCCTGCAACAAAAAAATGTCATTTTTGGTGAGATACTCCCAATAGGAACACGTCTAAAAGGATGCAGGTCCAGCAGCTTTCCTCCTTAATGCCCTGCAGCTGCCACAGCTGACTGATAATTATGAAGCCACTCCCATTAGACCCACTGAACTCAGAGGCAAAGACAAACACACAGGGATTTCTTCAGAAAAACAAATGGTAGGAATCTGCAACAAAGTTTGTTCTAATCCTTGCAATGTATAAAGATCACCCAAAGGCAAATGCTTTCTTTTTTCTCAACAAACGTGGGGTTACCCTTTTTTACAATTTTTTTTTTTATATCACTTTTCTACTTTTAGGCCTCATGCTACTGGGCATTGCAGCTTATTCTGTGGGTGTCAGGTGTTTTTCCCCCCCTCCCACTGAAATTAATTAACACCCAAGAGCTTGATGCTTGTAAAAGCGCCTTAATTTGTCATGCATTTATAGGCATCAGGCGTCTTTTTCTGCCAAAATGTTGCTGCCAGGAGGAAAGGCTTTTAGGAGAGTTTGCAAACTTTCTGTGTCCATGAAGCTTTACAAATAGACATTAGTATTGGGTGCACCCATGACACAATTTTTTTGAGAATTAAAGTGCATGTAAACCCTTATACATCCAGTGAAGTGAACAGTCTCAGATGATACACAGAGATTTTAGCCTGGTTTGATCTCAGTTGATGGAGAACCTGTCAGAAATGATCATGCTGATAACAGAACGGAGCAGGAGAAAGCCACAGGACTTAGGACTTTGAAGAGAGACAAGTAAACGCCACAGATGGATGTTCCCAGGTCAAATTTCACGAAAAGGGTTTACATCCACTTTAAGGCCCCATGCACACGAGACGATATTACAAATGCTTCTAATCTCACCTTTTCAAAGGCAAAAACCGGCGTTTAAAACGCCCGTTTTTTGCCGCGAATTGCGCTGCGTTTTGCCGCGAATTGCGCTGCGTTTTGCCGCGAATTGCGCTGCGTTTTGCCGCGTTTTGCGCTGCGTTTTGCCGCGAATTGCGCTGCGTTTTGCCGCGTTTTGCCGCGTTTTGCCGCGTTTTGCCGCGTTTAGCAGCGTTTTACCGCGTTTGCGGCTATTAGCATTTATCCCCAAAACACTGTAGACCCTCCCCAAGCTCAGAATCATATATATTTTTAACTATTTGTGCCATTTTCAACAGAGAGAGCAGCAGCAGCAGAGAGAGCACTTGCATACTTCGATTTTATTCTACACAGCATGCCAGGCATTCATATGCAAACTAATCACTGATTAGATTATTTGGGCTGAAGAAAATGCAGGTAGACACACATTGTTCAAAGTATAAAGGAACGTTTTGGAAAGAGCAATGCTGGTGGTGTTTTGCATTCATGATTATATATCATCTCTGAATCATCTAAACTATTCAACTAATTTAAAACTAGTTACATTTTTTTTTTTTTTTTCATTTTAAATGATTTTTCCTTTTTTTTTTTTGTGAAAAAGAGGGTACCTTTAAAAACGCTTATAAACGCAAACGCGGCTTAAAACGCAAAATCAAGCGCTTCTGAACCCAATATTTTGCGTTTGAAAAAACGGCCCTAAACCCAACTGCTTTTAAACGCCAAAAAACTTGATTGTGTGCATGGACACATAGGATAACATTAAATGTGTTCAGGGGCAGTTGAAAAAAATGCCCAAACGCCTCTGAACTCGAGTTTACCAGCGTCTCGTGTGCATGGGGCCTAAGGGTTTTCTAGAGTGTGGAGTAGAAGCTTTTTTGCTTTCAGGAGGTCCCTTTAGTCTGTACTCAGCTCTACATAACAGGTAGGGAAGAATTACTTAATTTCCTGTCCCATTCAGGTATGTCATTTGATCTTTAGCTACAAATATATATTTTTTGCAGTTATAGTTACTCTGGTAAATATGTGCCAATGAGCCCAATGCCCTCCTGCACATAGAAGCCTAAAACAGCCATGTATTTAGTCATTAACCACTTGGCCCCCCGCCTTAGGGCTCTTTCACACGTCCGTTCAGTTCGTCCGTTTTTTGGACGTCCGTTAACGGACCTCAATGCTTCCCTATGGGTTAGCATCCGTTAGCGGATGAGCATCCGCTAACGTCCGTTAACATCCGTCTGCGGTAAGCTCCGTTTTTTTGGACGGAAGAAAACCCTATTTTTCTTCCGTCAAAAAAACGGAACGGACGAAAAACGGACGTTAGCGGATGATCCGTTTACCATCGGATCCGCTAACGTCAGTTTTTCATCAAAATATGTAAAAAAAAAAAAAGTTCTAAAGAAAAAAAAAAAGCGGATGAAAAAACGGATGAAAAAAACTGATGAAAAACGGACGGAAAACGGAACTGAAACGGATGTAAACGGACGGAAAACGGACGAAAAAACGGATGAAAAAACGGATCAACTGAAGGGGGAAAAAACTGATCTAAAAAACTGAACGGACGTGTGAAAGAGCCCTTAAGCAAAAAGATGTCGGCAAAGTGATTTCAATATCCTGACTGGACGTTATATGACGTCCTCGGGATATCGAGCAGCTGCGCGCCCCCGGGGGTGCGCATTGAGGCGATCGTTGTTGCAGGGTGTCAGTCTGACACCCCGCAACACCGATCTAGCTAAACTGTCTCCGACGGAGACTCTTTACCACGTGATCAGCCTTGTCCAATCACGGCTGATCACGATGTAAACAGGAAAAACCGGTAACCGGCCTTTCCTCACTCGCGTCTGTCAGATGACAGAAATAATGCATGCCAATCGGTGCCCGGAATGAATGCCAATCAGTGCCCACAATGGGCATCACTGATTGGCAGTTATTGTTTGGCACTGATTGGCATCCATTAGTACAACACATACGTTAGTGCCACCTATCAGTGCCCATCTATGCTTATCCGTGCCGCCCATCGGTGCCCATCCGTGCCACCCATCGGTGCCCATCCGTGCCACCCATCGGTGCCCATCCGTGCCACCCATCGGTGCCCATCCGTGCCACCCATCGGTGCCCATCCGTGCCACCCATCGGTGCCCATCCGTGCCACCTATCAGTGCCGCATATTGGTGCCCATGATCAGTGCCCATCAATGCCACCACATCAGTGCCACCTCATCGGTGCCCATCAGTGCCACCTTGTCAGTGCCCATCAGTGAAGGACAAAACTTACTTATTTACAATGTTTGATAACAGAAACAAAAAAAAATACTTTTTTTTTTTTCAACATTTTCTGTCATTTTTTTGCAGAAAATAAAAATCCCAGAGGTGATTAAATACCACCAAAAGAAAGCTCTATTTGTGGGTACAAAATGAAAAAAATTTAGTTTGGGTATAGTGTAGCACGACCGTGCAATTGTCATTCAAAGTGCAACAGCGCTGAAAGCTAAAAATTGGTCTGGGCGGGAAGGTGTATAAGTGCCCTGTATGGAAGTGGTTAAAGGGGTTGTAAAGGTAGTTTTTTTTCCCCTAAATAGCTTCCTTTACCTTAGTGCAGTCCTCCTTCACTTACCTCATCCTTCCATTTTGCTTTTAAATGTCCCTGTTTCTTCTGAGAAATCCTCACTTCCTGTTCTTCTGTCTGTAACTACAAACAGTAATGCAAGGCTTTCTCCCTGGTGTGGAGAAAGCCTCTTGAGGCGGGAGGGGGCGAGCAGGAGGGTCAGGACACCTACTAACACACAGCTCCTTTCTCTATCTGCAAAGTAAAGAGCGTCCTGACCCTCCTGCACCTTTTTCTGCTAGGAATCTGATGTTCGAACGTCAAAACCGCTTGGAAGTACCCAAAGACTTGTTTACTGATAATGTGGATATGATGAATTGGTATACTGTTTCATATTTACCTGATTTAAAACTACATTAATTTTTTTTTAGTACTGAACATAATTAAATACTTGAAAAAAATACGCTTCTCTTTTAATCTGAAATGTGTATAATGCAGTGCCCCTTGCTGCAGGCAGATTCTCAAATGTGCCTCTGGGAGCCTCTGCGTCTTTTTATTCTTTTAATTTTGTGAAGTGTAACTTCCTTTCCCTATAGTTCTGACTCATCAAACTGTGATATCGCTTATCCAAAAAATGGTTTGTTGAATAATAGTATTTTTTGATAATATTCCTTTATTGTTTAGAAAGGAAGAAGTCTCAAAGTGTTAAAAGGATTTTTACGAGATTCTGCGAGATTTTATTTTTTATCTATTGTTATTTATTTTTAATTTTTTTACAACTAATTCACAAAGCTTTTTTATTAGGTAAAGACCGATACATTTGGCTGTTATAAGGAGTTCATCTTTTAACCCTGCTAGTAGCAGGTGAAATGCTTGTCACTGTATGACCCCAATGGTTTTTCTGTCAAGAGCACCACAAGGGTATAAAAATATCCTATGTGTGTTCAAACACTGTAGTTTACCTTTTGAAATTATATTCCAGAATGTTTTTTTTCTTCTTCCTTCCACGCTTGGGTCTTCCCTCTTCTGCAAATCCCAGTTGGGGTAGTAAAACAAGAGGCATAGGCTCCCTTTCGTCCCTTATGTCCATTTTGTTTATCAAAACTTTACTTTATGAAGCAAATTTAACCACTTGCTTACTGGGCACTTAAACCCCCCTCCTGCACAGACCAATTTTCAGCTTTTGGCGCTGTCACATTTGAACGACAATTGCGCAGTCATACAGGGCTGTACACACATTTATCATTCCCCCCCCCCCACAAACAGAGCTTTCTTTTTTTTGTTAAAAAAAAAAAAAACTGATTAAAAAAAATTATTATATTGTGTTATACAATTTTGCAAACGGGTAATTTTTCTTCTTAATTGATGTACGCCGATGATTAATGGGCACTGATGAGGCAGCACTGGTCTCCTAGAGTAACACATTTTTTATTTTTTTTATTTTTTTTACAATTTCTTTTTCCACAACATTTTTTTGGGTGAATTATCAGGGGTCACACTGACTACAGGAATTAAATTGTGCGAGTTCAGCTGAATTTGCATGATTTCATTCCCGCATGTCAGTAACGATTATGGGGGCAATTTCGGAGACATCTGTACAGGTTTCTGCACAGATGTCAATGGAAATCACACCCCAAAATCACCAAAAGTAGTACAGAAACTACTTTTGGAAATCGGTTGCACTGATTAGGACGGGGTCATTGCCGGCAATAACAGCCAATTTGGCCTGCGAGTTGACATGTCAAATCGCATGCCAAATCCCACCAATGTGAACCAGGTCTAAATCTGAAAATCCATTTCTGTGTAGCCCCTTTGATGCTAAGCCTAGGCTGTACATGTGATCTCGACTTCTACCGAAGTTAAGATTAAGCCCTGCCCTTGTCTGGTGCTTAGTGCAACCTTCTGTCATTCAACTATAAGAATGCTAAACTTCAGTGGGCAGTAGAGCCGCTGGAATTTGTCAGCGATGGAAGAGAAAAACATAGACCCAGCCCCCCTCCTTATCAGACTTGACACAAATAAATAGCTAATAAATATTTAACCCTGTACCCCCCACCCCCTGGGCCCACAGGTGCAGATAGGTTTGCACTTGGTGATCGGCAGACAAAACCGAAAGCTGTAGTTGTCGGAGCAGGTGAGGGATTTTTTTTGTTCTTTAGGGCTCATTCGCACTGGCATTTAGCTTTTATAAACACGGAATTCGTCATCTGGAAATACAAACCACTTACAGGTTTACATGCGTTTAGTCACATTTAGAGTGTCAAATTGGATCCTGGACACACAGAATTCCATTTTCTCTCAAACAAAGCTAAACTTGACTGCATCTAAATATAGGTGAATGCACAGTGTGAATTGCACCATTGAAATATTATTGCATGTGTTTAAATGCAATTGCAAATGTTCTGTAAATGCATCTAAACCTATGTTTGATGGTGCAAGTGTGAATGAGGCCTTAATCCAGATCTGGTGTACAGATTAAAGTGGTTGTAAAGCTACTTTGCGTACTTTAACGTTTATGTGCCCCAGTGAATGTCGCTTGGTGCTCACGTAACTGCCCACCACTCTTCTCTCCTGATCTGAGAAGTACATTTAGCACGGCTGAGAATCCCCCGCTGATATCAGCAGGGAGGAGAGCGGCAGGCGGTCATGTGATCAGCGCACTTAAATAAGGTATATAGCTACATTTTTATGTAGAACATACACTGGGGCACATATCATCAAACAGAGGGGAATCTATTAAGTACACAGTTATTTTAGCAGCGGGAGGGGAAGGGCGGGCACTGTCACTAGCTTGCGGCGGTGGGGAGAGAGAACAGAGGAGAGAAAATGGAGGCAAGTAAACTGACCATGGTGTCAGGGCTCAGTAGCCATGATAAACATGGTCAGTTTACAAAGGGGAGGGCAGCACCAGGCAGGATTTGCCAGGTCTTTTAGATTATACAAAGGGCTTAATTACACCGCACAAGCACTGTGCTGTTATTCATGCAATACAGTCTAATCTAGACAATTGTGCTTTACCGAAAACTGTGTGCCAACCAAATGTGGCTGCTTACAGGCACTTCCTGGAACCGTTGTCAGTATTTGTGTAAGCATCAGAGCACAGCTCCATGTGCCCCCGCCCCCATGCTGTCCTCTCTACCCTGCCCAGTGTGATGTTTTCTCATGAATGAGGATGCACAAGCATCCTCATTCATGAGAGCTCCAACAGGAATGTGTTTCAGCTCTTCCTATCCTTCCTGCCTTGCTTTGACTTGCAGGAGGGAAGGAGAATTGTAACAGCGCCTCTAATAAAAAATATTTTACACATTTTTAGTTTAGTGTAGGCGATTCAAAGCAAGCCTTTACTTCCACTTTAATTTAAAGGTATACAGTACACAATGTGTATGCATCTAAAGCAGAACTAAACTATGCAATACTTTTTAATTCAATGATCTGTTGGTTTTTGGCCAGCACAGGTTGACGCACCAGTGCACCATGCCGAGAATGTAGCCCAAGCTGTGCATACACAGCTTAGTGTGCATTCTAAAAGAAACTGCGAACAAGCAGGTATGTCTCCTTGGCTATAAAAGCTGCCAGCTCACAATTTAAAAACAATTTTTAGTTCTACCTTAAGATCTGTTACTCTAGAAATGTTTCAGGACATGTTATGTTCACTTGTGTTAATTTAAAGTTGCTACCCGAATCAGATTGCATGAATGCTGTGCGATTTTATTGTATTTTCCACATTGCATATATGTGGACCCAAGCTCAACATACTGTAGTTGCCTAGCTTTGAATTATCCATTTTTTTCTGACACGAACTGTAATATATTTTCTTTCTTTGTGCAATGTACCCATCAACAGCAACACTGGCCCTAGCATGATATCATGAGCAGACTAAACTGATATTAAGTGTTGGGACTTAACACAATGGCAACCTTAAAAAGCATTGAAGTGCAGCACCATTTACCTTTTTATACTACATATAAAAATGTCTTGAGGAGAGAATCACTCGTAAATCTTCAATGCTTTTACATTAACTTGTCGCTGTTCAGCTTGTTTTCAACCTGTTCATTATCTCCTATGAGGAATATACGTTTCCAGTATCACAACTCCAGCCTGCAATGGATGCACCCTGTCATTGTTATACTCCACAGCATTTCACTTCCATTCTGCTTGTGTCCGCAGGGCCAGCTTTATAGAATGAAACGTAATTTTGCTTTTTGGAGACAGGTTTTTGTGCTTTCACAAAGAGAATGAAAACCCTGTGTGCTTTTTATACATTTTGGACTGAAAGGTCTCTTCCCTCCTGAGCCACAGAGCTTTGTAGCATAGGAAAAATGGCGAGACCTTTTATAAAGCTCTTGGAAAACAAGATGCAGTTAGTTTTTTAAACACTTTGAACATCCTTTAGAAACTATCTTTGAGAAGTAAGTTTATTCTGCATGTCTTCATACTCTTTGCCATCACCTTGAGGATGCTGATCAATATTTTCTATTCCCTTGTTGTAATTAGTGCGATGGGAAAGAACTCTCGGCGCCATTATCAGACACAAGAATCGCCCAATGACTCCTGAAGCTGTACGTGATGAGTGGGCAAAGATTTGCGATTTCGATAATGCCACTAAGCCCCAAACAATCCAAGGTAACCATATATAAATGAGGCTGCAACATATTGTTTGCTCTAACTAATGATTGGGAGCCAGTCAATGTGCTTAGAGGAACTGTTGCAAAATCTGAATTATCCAATTTATAAACCATGTATATTTTGTGGATAAATGGTCTACTCAAGCTTGTCTCTGTACTGGACTTTACCATCTAATCTCCTGAACAACATAAAGAAGACAAAACAAGAAGGTAATTTACACTACCTAACCACCTCAGCTACGCGCTGCATAAGTCAGTGGTTTATTTATGAAGTGGTAATTGTGACTTTCCCCAAATATTCACAGCAGTATATGTGACTCCAAAAACGCAACCACAGGTGCATTTTTTTCTTCCATACGTCTTAACCACTTGCTTACTGGGCACTTATACCCCCCTCCTGCCCAGGTGAAATGTCAGCTTCCGGCACTGCGTCGCTTTAACTGACAATTGCGCGGTTGTGCGACGTGGCTCCCAAACAAAATTGACGTCCTTTTTTCCCAACAAGTAGCTTTCTTTTGGTGGTATTTGATCACCTCTGCGGTTTTTATTTTTTGCGCTATAAACAAAAAAAGAGCAAAAATTTAGAAAAAAAAATCAATATTTAGGCCGATACGTATTCTACATATTTTTGGTTAAAAAAAAAAAAAAAAAAAAACGCAATAAGCGACTGGTTTGCGCCAACGTTATAGCGCCTACAAAATAGGGGACAGAATTATTATTTTTTATTTATTTTTTACTAGTAATGGCAGCGATCTGCGATTTTTTTTATTGGGACTGCGACATTATGGCGGACACATCGGTCACATTTTTGGCACCATTCTTTTATACTGCGATCAGTGCTATAAATATGCACTAATTACTGTATAAATGTGACTGGCATTGAAGGGGTTAACACTAGGGGGTGAGGAAGGGGTTAAATATGTTCCCTGTATAGTGTTCTAACTGTAGGTGGAGGGGGGTGACTGGGGAAGGTGACCGATCTGTGTCCCTATGTACAAGGGACACAGATCGGTCTCCTCTCCAGAGACAGGACGCTGTCTCTGTGTGAGCTGTTAATGAGAGATGATCTCATATGTTTACATTTGAGATCATCTCTCATTGGCCGCACAGATCGCATAGCAAACGGCCACTCTGATTGGCCGTTCGCCGCGATCTGTGATTGGCTGTTTCCAAGGGACACGGCTAACACAGAATTTCCCCGCTGCGCGCTCGGGGAACGCCCAAAGGGTCGGACGTCAAAAGACGTCTTGTTGGAATTTCAGGTCCGCGCTGTAGCCGTCATTTGGCTATAGCGCGGGCCTCAGGTGGTTTATGATTAGGGTTGTCCCAATACCACTGTTTTAGGACCGAGTACCCATACTTTTTTTCATGTACTCGCCGGAACCGATTACCGATAATTTTTTTTAAATGTGTCCCCAGAGATGCAGCCATGTCCCCCCCAGAGATGCAGCCATGTCCCCCCCAGAGATGCAGCCATGTCCCCCCCCGAGAGATGCAGCCATGTCCCCCCCCCAGAGATGCAGCCATGTCCCCCCCCCCCAGAGATGCAGCCATGTCCCCCCCCCCCAGAGATGCAGCCATGTCCCCCCCCCCCCCCGAGATGCAGCCATGTCCCCCCCCCCGAGATGCAGCCATGTCCCCCCCCCGAGATGCAGCCATGTCCCCCCCCCCGAGATGCCCATGTCCCCCCCCCCAGAGATGCAGCCATGTCCCCCCCCCCCCCCCCCCCCAGATGCAGCCATGTCCCCCCCCCGAGATGCAGCCATGTCCCCCCCCCAGAGATGCAGCCATGTCCCCCCCCCAGAGATGCAGCCATGTCCCCCCCCCCCGAGAGATGCAGCCATGTCCCCCCCCCCAGAGATGCAGCCATGTCCCCCCCCCCCAGAGATGCAGCCATGTCCCCCCCCCAGAGATGCAGCCATGTCCCCCCCCCCCCAGAGATGCAGCCATGTCCCCCCCCCCAGAGATGCAGCCATGTCCCCCCCCCAGAGATGCAGCCATGTCCCCCCCCCCAGAGATGCAGCCATGTCCCCCCCCCCCCCAGAGATGCAGCCATGTCCCCCCCCCAGAGATGCAGCCATGTCCCCCCCCCAGAGATGCAGCCATGTCCCCCCCCCCAGAGATGCAGCCATGTCCCCCCCCCCAGAGATGCAGCCATGTCCCCCCCCCCAGAGATGCAGCCATGTCCCCCCCCCCCAGAGATGCAGCCATGTCCCCCCCCCCCCCCAGAGATGCAGCCATGTCCCCCCCCCCCAGAGATGCAGCCATGTCCCCCCCCCCAGAGATGCAGCCATGTCCCCCCCCCAGAGATGCAGCCATGTCCCCCCCCCCAGAGATGCAGCCATGTCCCCCCCCCCAGAGATGCAGCCATGTCCCCCCCCCAGAGATGCAGCCATGTCCCCCCCCCCCCCAGAGATGCAGCCATGTCCCCCCCCCCCCCAGAGATGCAGCCATGTCCCCCCCCCCCCCCCCCAGAGATGCAGCCATGTCCCCCCCCCCCAGAGATGCAGCCATGTCCCCCCCCCCCCAGAGATGCAGCCATGTCCCCCCCCCCCCCAGAGATGCAGCCATGTCCCCCCCCCCCCCAGAGATGCAGCCATGTCCCCCCCCCCCCCAGAGATGCAGCCATGTCCCCCCCCCCCCCCAGAGATGCAGCCATGTCCCCCCCCCCCCCAGAGATGCAGCCATGTCCCCCCCCCCCCCCCCAGAGATGCAGCCATGGCCCCCCCCCCCCCCCCATTGATGCAGCCGTGTCCCCCCCCCCCCAGAGATGCAGCCATGTCCCCCCCCCCCCAGAGATGCAGCCATGTCCCCCCCCCCCCCCAGAGATGCAGCCATGTCCCCCCCCCCCCCAGAGATGCAGCCATGTCCCCCCCCCCCAGAGATGCAGCCATGTCCCCCCCCCCCCCCCCCAGAGATGCAGCCATGTCCCCCCCCCCCCCCAGAGATGCAGCCATGTCCCCCCCCCCCCCCCCCCAGAGATGCAGCCATGTCCCCCCCCCCCCCAGAGAGAGTGCAGCCATGTCCCCCCCCCCCCAGAGAGCGCTGGTTCCTGTCAGCGGGGGAAACGCTGATTTTCTGTTCATACAATGTATGAACGGAAGATCAGTGATTCCCCCTAGTAAGTCCACCCCCCCATACAGTTAGAACACAAATAGGAACACACTTAACCCCTTCCCAGCCCCCTAGTGTCAATGGCATTTTTATAGTAATCCAATGCATTTTTATAGCATTGATCGCTAAAAAAATGCCAATGGTCCCAAAAATGTGTCAAAAGTGTCCGAAGTGTCCGCCATAAGGTCGCAGTACTGAAAAAAAACGCTGATCGCCGCCATTACTAGTAAAAAAAAAATAATAATAAAAATGCCATAAAACTACCCCCTATTTTGTAAACGCTATAACTTTTGCGCAAACCAATCAATAAACGCTAATTGCGATTTTTTTTTTTTTACGAAAAATATGTAGAAGAATACGTATCGGCCTAAACTGAGGAAATTTTTTTTTTTTTTTATATATTTTTGGGGGATATTTATTACAGAAAAAAGTAAAAAATATTGCATTTTTTTCAAAATAGTCGCTCTTTATAGCGCAAAAAATAAAAACCGCAGAGATGATCAAATACCACCAAAAGAAAGCTCTATTTGTGGGAAAAAAAGGACGCCAATTTTGTTTGGGAGCCACGTCGCATGACCGCGCAATTGTCAGTTAAAGCGACGCAGTGCCGAATCGCAAAAAGTGCTCTGGTCTTTGGACAGCAATATGGTCCGGGGCTAAAGTGGTTAAATTTCTTGCAGATGAGTACAAAGGGATTAAGGGCAGCGCAGTGGTGTACTTGGCATATCTGCCTAGCAGCACTAGGTTGCATGTTCTCCCTGTGTGGGTTTTCTATGGGTACTCTGGTATATGTGTGTGTTCTCCTGGAGAAGGACAGAAATGTTCTATCCCGCTGTCGGGAACACAGCACTGTGTACTGTAGCTGGGGCTGCATACAATTAATATCGTGCTGATAGCAACTGCATCTATTAGTGGAGGAAACGGTTTATTTGGATTAGCTCAGTTCAAATTAACAATTTTTCAGTAAAAACTGGAATTTAGGTTTACCAGACCAAAAAGGGAAGTAGATAGATGTTTTATTATTGTCTTTAAATACACTTTATTAATGAAATGTATTGAGACTTTGGCACATGTTGCAGTGTGTTATCCGTTGCTACTGAGAATATATAGTACAAATTATGAGGATTCCCTTGCACATCTTGTCACACAAACACATGGAAGTCTGCAAGAATACAAACTAGCTAAAAAAAGAAAAATGCCCTGTAAGATCTTTCTTATCCCAGTGTCTTGGATGAAAATGTGTTCTCTGCTCGCTCTTTGATGAAAATTCCTTGTTAAGAGAAAGATTGAAATCTCCTTCAACAGTTCCTCATAAATCCCCGAGGAGAGATCTCACATCCTGACATTTAAGACATAAACCGTGCATTGGATAAAGTGTGTTGGGTAGACTTTTTTTTTTATTCGCTCTGCCGCTGTAATTATACTCGCTATTCTTTCCTTGCTAATTGTCTGAAGACTCTTTTACATTTAAACACTTGTATATTGAAAGGCTTTTATTATGTGTTGTGGTGACAATTGATTATTCGCTTGCTGTCATGATTTTTTGACATGCACATTTTTTTTATTATTGACCCCCCCCCCCCCCCCCCCGCTTTTCACATTTACACTGTCTGTATGAACCTACATTTCACTTTAACATTGTAGCGATGACATTATTGTTCCCATGTGTGTAGATTTGCTGGGTTACAAAAATTAATAGTATGTGAAGTCAGAAAATGGATTGGTGGAGATCTTTGAAGGACCAGAAAAATGCAGACGTATGCAAAGACTTTGTCACCCCCGATAAAAATACACATTTGTCTAGTTAACTAGACCTCCTCAGTGCATTTGTCTGAATGTAACGATTCGCTGAGCAGGGCCCTCTGATCCCTTTTGTATTGAATTGTGTTGTAACTGTCCTGTCTCCAGGCAAAGGCGTGTTCGGGGTTTACACATCTCCCAGGCTACACTTTTAGAGATCTCAGATCCTATATCCTTTTTGGGTTTTTGCACCTCTACCTTTTTGTCTTATATGCAGACAAATGCACTGCAGAGGTCTAGTTAACTAGACAAATGTGTATTTTTATAGTTTTTTGCACCTCTAGCTTATGACAATCTAGGCTCACCTAAAAATAGGCCCCTTATACACTGGAACGTTGCAGATGTTAGCGATAAAGCGGTGCTAGTCCTAGCGGCGCTTTACCGCTGTTATATTGGCGCTTTTTGACCTCTAGCAGGGTTTAATAGTGCCCATGTTGCCGCGTTGCCGAAGCGATTTGCATGCGCTTCGACAGCTCTGCCCATTTATTTCAATGGGCAGGGCGTTTTGGGATTGCTCCCGCACCGCCCCAAAGATGCTGCTTGCAGGACTTTTTTTCCCATCCTACAAGCACAGTGCCCAAGCACTCGGGCTTTCACACTGGGGTGGCTTGAGAGGCGATTTTTTTCAGGTGCTGTTTTTAGCGCTAAAACGCCTGAAAAGCGCCCCAGTTGGAAAGGGGTCTTACAGGGGTCTGTGAAAGCTACAAGTTTGGTGAAAGCGGTAAAACTGCATATGTAGAGACTGACAAGAATTAGGCTTGCTCAGACTGATAGGACATTTTTTGTGGTTAGTTTTCGGACATGGCTAAGATCGTGTTTGCCTTGTTTGTTTTGTGGAACACTGTACAGCACCTGTAAATAGACTTGTAAATAGTACCAATACACACTGCACCTTTTTATCACAATGGGGGTTATTTATGAAATGCAAATCCCCTTTGCACCACAAGTGCAAAGTGCACTTGAAACGGCACTGAAGGTGCACTTGGAAGTGCAGTCGCTCTAAATCTGAGCGGTAGATCTGAAATGAGGGGCAGCTCTGCTGATTTTTTTTATCCATTCATGTGCAAGCTATACTGCTGTTTTTTTATTTTCCTTGCATGTCCCCCTCGGATCTACACTTTCAAGTGCACTTTGCACTTGTAGTGCAAAGTGGATTTGCCTGTCATAAATTACCCCGTATGTCACTGGATTGGTATCTGTACCTGAAAGTGTGCTCACCCCAGAGAACTTTGTACCTACTACTTATCCCAAGCTCGATAGATAGATTCCAGGTGGGACACCTCTGCTGTGTCTTTCAATTCCTTTAGAGATTCACATCCGATGTGGTGCTTCCACCAGATATGTAAGGATGATCTCCGGCGTGTTTGCACAGCCCACGTGCAGAGCCCGCCAGGAAATCGGCACTGTGCTAATCACAGGCAGGGAGACATTGTCCCGATGCACGGCTGCAGAGATCAGGAAATGTCTTGCTGCCTGTGATCAGTAGGGTTGTCCCGATACAGATACTAGTATCGGTATCGGGACCGATGCCGAGTATTTGCGCTAGTACTTGTACTCGCGCAAATACTCCCGATACCTAAATAGAATACTTCCCCCCCGCCGATGCATCGCGCCGCCGAATCGAAAGCCGTCACATTGTGCCGCCGCATCAAAAGCCGCTGCAAGGGGTTAAACACCGCGCGGGAAAATCACAGCATTCATTTGAATATCTGTAGTGTTCCCGCCCGTATAGACACTCCCCCTTGCTCGGGATTGGATGGGTGATCGTGATCTGTCCAATCCCGAGCAAGGGGGAGTGTCTATACGGGCGGGCTATTCAAATGAATCCTGTGATTTTCTCCATGCGGCTTTCGGCGGCAAAGGTAAGGGGGAAATGGCTGAAGGGACATGGGACGTGGCTGCATATGTAAGGAACATGGCTAGAGGGACATGGCTGAACGGACATTGCTGCATATGTGAGGGACATGGCTAGAGGGACATGGGACATGGCTGCATATGTGAGGGACATGGCTAGAGGGACATGGCTGAACCGACATTGCTGCATATGTGAGGGACATGGCTAGAGGGACATGGGACATGGCTGCATATGTGAGGGACATGGCTAGAGGGACATGGCTGAACGGACATTGCTGCATATGCGAGGGACATGGCTAGAGGGACATGGGACATGGCTGCATATGTGAGGGACATGGCTAGAGGGACATGTCTGAATGGACATTGCTGCATATGTGAGGGACATGGCTAGAGGGACATGGGTGAACGGACATTGCTGCATATGTGAGGGACATGGCTAGAGGGACATGGCTGAACGGACATTGCTGCATATGTGAGGGACATGGCTAGAGGGACATGGGACATTGCTGCATATGTGAGGGACATGGCTAGAGGGACATGGGACATTGCTGCATATGTGAGGGACATGGCTAGAGGGACATGGCTGAACGGACATTGCTGCATATGTGAGGACATGGCTAGAGGGACATGGGACATTGCTGCATATGTGAGGGACATGGCTAGAGGGACATGGGACATTGCTGCATATGTGAGGGACATGGCTAGAGGGACATGGAACATTGCTGCATATGTGAGGGACATGGCTAGAGGGACATGGCTGAACGGACATTGCTGCATATGTGAGGGACATGGCTGAACGGACATTGCTGCATATGTGAGGGACATGGCTGAAGGGACATGGCTGCATATGTGAGGGACATGGCTGAAGGGACATCGCTTCATATGTGAGGGACATGGCTGAAGGGACATGGCTGCATATGTGAGGGACATGGCTGAAGGGACATGGCTGCATATGTGAGGGACATGGCTGAAGGGACATGGCTTCATATGTGAGGGACATGGCTGAAGGGACATGGCTGCATATGTGAGGGACATGGCTGCATATGTGAGGGACATGGCTAGAGGGACATGGCTGCATATGTAAGGGACATGGCTGAAGGGACATGGCTGCATATGTGAGGGACATGGCTGAAGGGACATGGCTGCATATGTGAGGGACATGGCTAGAGGGACATGGCTGCATATGTGAGGGACATGGCTGAATATGTGGGGGACATGGCTGAAGGGACATTGCTGAATATGTGAGGGACATGGCTGAATATGTGGGGGACATGGCTGGGGGGACATTGCTGCATATGTGGGGGACATGGCTGCATTTGGGGACACATGTAAAAAAAAGAATCGGTATTCGGTATCGGCGACTACTTGAAAAAAAGTATCGGTACTTGTACTCGGTCCTAAAAAAGAGGCACCGGGACAACCCTAGTGATCAGCCCAGTGCCGACTTCCTGGTGGGCTCTGAACGTGGGCTGTGCAAACACGCCAGAGCTCATCCTTACAGATATGTAACAAAAAATTGGAGATGCCATCTCCGTTTCTGTTCAAAAGAATTCTACTTCAATCTTCATGCATATACAAGACCGCACAGTTTTGGACAGGAACTCTATCAAGTTGCCTGTGTAGTGTTGCACATACTGATCAACTTTTATTTGCTAATTTGTGTAAGTCTCCCAAGATAGCAGACAGGTGTGTCCCTTCAAACCTCAAAGACTTCTTGACACCAAACTAAGATAAACGTATAACTAACTAGTACTATGACTAAGCACTGATCGAGTGCGAAACGCGTCGGCTGTCCTGTTTTCTGTGATTGCTGTGACTGTACATGTTTTTGGATTTACAATAAAGACAACTTTTTTCGTTTGAAAATCCTTGGAGTGCGGCCGTCCTTCCCTCTTTTCTTCATCATCAGTACTATTATCCTGTTGATCCTATGTGGGCTAACAGCATTGAGAAACATTCTGCTATTTAAACAAAGAGTGTAAGGGTAAACCCTGCTCTTAGTATATCTATATACAAAATTGTTTCCAATCAAATCTCTTGATTACACTTGTACAGCATACACAGCCCATTTTTCAAAAACCCTCTCTCTTCAATCTAAAAAAGACAACATGATATCTGTAAAAATATTACAAAACTTGCTAGCTATAAAAATCCTACACAAAGATACATTCATATACCTAAATTTCTCTCTCGTACATCATGGGACACAGAGCGGCATATTCATTACTATATGGGTTATATGGAGTACCTTCAGGTGTGGACACTGGCAATCTCAAACAGGAAGTCCCCTCCCTATATAACCCCCTCCCCTAGAGGGAGTCCCTCAGTTTTTTCGCCAGTGTCTTAGGTGTTGGTCACGGAATAGCTTTGCTCCACATCCTTGGGATTAAGGGCGGGCTAACCGGATCTGTCCAAGGAGCCTCAGTGCCAAAGTGGACAGTACCCGGGCCCCAAACCATGGGGTTTTGCCTATAATGCTCCTCTTTGGAGGGCTGGACCCTGGGCCCAGGACTTGGAGTTTTGTAAAAACCATAAGTTCCTGTTTGCCAGGGTGCTATATAGGTCCAGGACAGTGGGTACCTTCATAGGACCCCAGGGCCTGAAGGTCTACTACGCTACCCACGGAGATGGGAGAAGATTGGATCGTTTTGCTGGACAAACATCCTGCAGCATGGAGCAGGTAAGAGGGGAGCCTGCGGGACTTGGTTCGACAGCAGGCTCTCCGGGGTAACCTAAAAGGGGGGTAGCCTAAGTATGCTCTGCATTGGCAACCTTGCTCACTATGTCTGAGAAAGACAGGATGATCCCTTTTTCCCCCCATCACTAGGTTCCCCTGTCTAAGAATGGTGTTGCTAGCTACCTGCTGCTTTCTTCCTAGGACTGGTAAGGATCCCTATGGGGCCTTTTGGAGAGTCCTACCTGGCCGGGGGTTTGAATCTGCCGCCTGATACTGCAGTCCTGGGTCTCCAGCAGCGCGGCTCCTCCATGTTCCTCTTGCTCCGGCATACGCGCGCGCGCACGTCTTATAGACGTTTTTCGCGCCGTTCGGAGAGGAGGGCGGGGGGGGGGGCATGCTTGCAGCGTCATACAGGGGCGCGCCTTGTGCTGTTATAGATCAGCAGGCATTGTCAGTGCTCAGTCTGAGGCTGATCTCAGAGGGAGAGGACGCAGAGCGGCAGAACAGTGACTCCCGGTGGCGGAAGAGGGGTAGTACATGCTGGACTTTGTTCCAATGCCTTTTTTGTTAAGCCAAGAAATTCCCCTTTTTGCAGCAGGTTGGAGGCTGGCAAACTAAGTTTGGGGTCACTGTATGTTTGAAAAAAAAAAAAAAAAGAAAGACTTATATATATTTAAAAAAAAAAAAAAAAAAAAAAAAAACATACGGGGCCCCATCAGTTTTTGGGCATTAGTGATCTATTGTCCCCTAAGCTCTGGTTTTGTACTCCTGGCCGCTACAGTCTGTTGTGTGGGCGGAGTCCCTCGATTTTGTATTATGGCTTCCAAAAGTTCGGGGTCAAAGGGTACAAAAAAGACCAAAAAACAAAGGGGTTCCCCCTCTGATTCTGATGATATGCCGATACTTTCCCCGCAACTTATTCCCATAAAGGGCGCCTTGGATGAGCCATTAGGGGGGTCTGGTGCGGAGGCTGGCCCAGATCAGCCCAGCCCTGTGTTTATCACAGAGGAGATGCTAGCCGTATCCCTAGGGGGGCTAGAAGAGAGAATAGCAGCATTGATCGCTAGAGCTATTCCTGGCAAGAAACGGGTTAGATCCCCATCACCAAGAGGTGTATCCTCAGATGCTGAGATTCTCTCTCCGGAGGAATTGGAATCGCAGGAGGATCAACTAGACCTGAACCAAGAGGGTTCAGGGATTGAGGGATCTACCTCTGAGGAACCATTTTCAGACTCCCAGACAGAGAGACTGTGAGTACAGTCTTTGACGGACATGGTCCGCTCGGCATTTAGTTTACCATTGCCAGAGCCTCAGGTTCCTCCGATATCCTCTCTGGGCTCTTTGAAAGCTCCGTTAAGCAACGCAGTTTTTCCGGTCCATCCTCTCTTGGAGGAATTGATCTTTCGGGATTGGGTACGGCCGGACAGGATTTTTCTGCCACCGAAGAGATTTGCGGTCATTTACCCCATGGAGGAAAAATTCTCCAAGAGGTGGAGGCTCCCAGTGGTGGATGCAGCCATCTCATGTGTGAATAAATCACTAACTTGCCCGGTGGAAAACATACATATGTTTAAAGATCCGGTTGATAAACGGTTAGAGACACTTTTAAAAGCATCCTTTGCTACGGCAGGAGCAGTGGTACAGCCAGCTGTGGCTGCAATTGGAGTTTGTCAGGCGTTAAAGGACCAGACAAAAGAAATGTTAAAGGACATGCCTACCCAACAAGCAGAAGAGTTTTTCTGACATCCCCAGAGCTCTGTGTTTTGCTGTAGATGCTATAAAGGATTCCATCCAGCAGGCCTCTCGTTTATCACTATTTTTGGTGCACATGAGAAGGCTCTTATGGTTGAAGAACTGGGCGGCGGAGCCCCCATGCAAAAAGCTTCTGGCAGGGTTTCCCTTCCATGGAGGACGACTCTTCGGGGAGGATCTGGATAAATACATTCAGACTATTTCAAGTGGCAAAAGTACCCTTTTACTGGTCAAAAAGACATTCCGGGGTCCTACATTTAAAAGGCAGCTCTTTCCTGTCTCAGGGCCCTCAAATTCCAGGCAGTATCGACGGCCGCCTGCACGATCCAACGTTAACAGTAGATCGCAGGGACAGGCCCCTGGGGTTAAGAGGCCATGGTATCGCAAGCCGACAAAGACAGCCCCTAAGTCTGCCTTATGAAGGGGCGCCCCCACTCTCGCGGGTGGGGGGAAGGCTTCGTTTCTTCTCAGAAGTTTGGGAAGCCAAGATCCCAGACAAATGGGTCCGGGCGTCTGTAACCGCAGGCTACAGACTGGAGTTTCTAAACTTTCCTCCGCCTCATTTTCAAGAGTCAGGGCTACCAAAGGATCCAGCAAGGAAGGCCTCAATGCTGGCAGCTTTGGATCACCTGCTTTGCCAGGACGTAATAATAGAGGTGCCAGCCCAAGAGCAAGGGCTAGGTTTCTATTCCAATCTCTTTGTCATACCAAAGCCCAACGGCGATGTCAGGCCAATCTTGGACCTAAAGAGGTTAAACGGTTACCTAAGGGTTCGTTCCTTCCGGATGGAATCCATCCGGTCAGCAGCCGCCGCGCTTCAGAGGGACGATTTTCTGGCCTCCATAGACATAAAGGATGCTTACCTTCATGTACCAATCTTTCAGTCGCATCAAAGATTTTTACGCTTCGCGGTGGGGCAGCGACACTTCCAATTCAGGGCGCTCCCCTTCGGGCTGGCCACGGCCCCCCGGGTATTCACGAAGATCCTAGCCCCAGTTCTGGCCAATTTGAGGATCCAAGGGGTCACAGTCCTAGCGTACTTGGACGACCTTTTAATCATAGATCACTCACGGCCGTGTCTGCAACAGGCAGTAAACCTCACGGTTCGGTACCTCGAAAGATTCGGCTGGGTCCTAAACCGGGAAAAGTCAGCGTTCCAGCCTACAAAGCAGTTGGAATACCTCGGCATGAGGTTAGACACAGAACAGCAAAGGGTGTTCCTGCCCCTTGTAAAGATCGAGGCTATCAAGGGGTTGGTTCAGTTGGTTCTAAGCAAGAAAAAACCAACTATTCGCCTGTGTATGCGATTACTAGGCAAGCTAGTGGCCACGTTCGAGGCAATACCATACGCTCAGATCCACACTCGCGTCCTACAGGCAGCCATTCTAGCAGCCTGGGGCAAGAGAGCACATGCCTTAGAGTCCCCTTTGACGCTATCATCAAGGGTCCGACAAAGCCTGGCCTGGTGGTTGAACCCTCAGAATCTTCTAAAGGGAAGATCCTTCAGCCCTGTTGTCTGGAAGGTAGTTACCACAGACGCCAGCCTGGCAGGCTGGGGGGCGGTCTTCGAGGGGTTCTCTCGCCAGGGAACTTGGGTGAAAACAGAGAGGCAGCTCCCCATCAATATCTTGGAGATCAGAGCTGCTCGCCTAGCCCTTCGGGCATGGACCTCCAGATTACAGGGGTTCCTGGTGAGAATCCAGTCAGACAATGCCACAGCGGTGGCATACATAAATCACCAAGGGGGAACCAGGAGTCAGGCCGCTCAGAGGGAGGTGAGCTTGATTTTTCAGTGGGCAGAGGTTCATGTACCCTGCATTTCGGCGATATTCATTCCCGGAGTGGACAACCTGCAGGCAGACTTCTTAAGTCGCCAGAGTCTGTTGCCAGGGGAGTGGTCTCTGCATCCCCAGGTCTTTCAGACAATCTGCCAGAGGTGGGGAATGCCAGACGTAGATATAATGGCATCCAGGTTCAACAAGAAACTAGACAGGTTCGTGTCTCCAGCGAGGGACCCTATGGCCTGCGGAACCGATGCGTTGGTTTGCCCTTGGCATCAATTCAAACTTCTATATGCATTCCCTCCGCTACAGTTACTTCCTCGCCTGTTGCGCAGGATCAGAGTGGAGCACAAGCCGGTCATTCTAGTAGCTCCAGCTTGGCCCCGGAGGACATGGTACTCACTAGTCCTGAAGATGGCAGTAGGAGACCCTTGGACTCTTCCTCTACGACCAGACCTACTCTCACAAGGCCCGATCCTCCACCCTACATTACAGCGTCTAAATTTGATGGCCTGGAGGCTGAATCCCTGATTCTCAGGGGTAGAGGTCTGTCTAGGCAGGTAATTCCTACCCTGATTAGGGCTAGAAAGCCGGCCTCCAGGGTGATTTATTACAGGGTGTGGAGGAACTACGTAGGCTGGTGTGAATCCAAAAGATGGAATTCCCGCAAGTATACCATTGATAGGGTGTTAAGTTTTCTCCAGCTAGGAGTGGATAAAGGCCTGGCATTAAGCACAATCAAGGGACAGATTTCAGCTCTGTCAGTATGGTTTCAGAGGCCGCTGGCCACCCACTCGCTGGTAAAGACCTTCATACAGGGGGTCTTGCGTATTAATCCTCCTGTCAAGTCACCAATTTGTCCATGGGACTTAAATCTTGTCCTGTCCACTCTACAGAAACAACCCTTTGAGCCGTTGGCTGAGATTCCTTTAGTTTTACTGACAAGAAAGTTGGTTTTCTTGGTCGCCATAGTTTCGGCCAGGAGAGTGTCAGAATTAGCAGCCTTATCGTGTAAGGAACCATATCTAGTTCTACATACGGACAGGGCAGTTCTCCGGCCCCATCCTTCCTTTCTACCAAAGGTTATATCCAATTTTCACTTGAACCAGGATTTGGTACTTCCATCCTTCTTTCCGAAACCCACATCTAGAAAGGAGGGGTTGCTGCATACCTTGGATATTGTCCGGGCCATGAAGGCCTATCTTAAAGCTACAGAAAAGATCCGGAAAACAGATGTGGTGTTCGTTCTACCAGATGGCCCCAAGAAGGGGCAGGCAGCTGCAAAATCCACCATCTCGAGATGGATTAGACAATTAATCATTCAAGCCTACGGTTTGAAGAGGTTGCCTCCTCCTTTGTCGGTAAAGGCCCATTCTACCAGGGCCATGGGCGCCTCCTGGGCAGCACACCATCAGATCTCTATGGCTCAGATATGCAAGGCGGCGACGTGGTCATCAGTCCACACGTTTACAAAGTTTTATCAACTAGACGTGAGAAGGAATGCGGATTCTGCCTTTGGACAGGCAGTACTACAGGCTGCAGTTTAAGATCCTCGGGATCAGAGGCACCCTTGGTTGTAAAAAAAAAAAAAAAAAAAAAAAGTTTTTTCTTGACTAAGTTGGAATTATTATTATTATTTGAGTATACCTCTAAATTGAATCCTTCTTTGGAAGATGTCTCCCTCCCCTTATTAAAGCATTGCTTTCGGACATCCCATATAGTAATGAATATGCTGCTCTGTGTCCCGTTTTGTACGAGAGAGAAAAAGGGATTTTTAAATACAGCTTACCTGTAAAATCCTTTTCTTGGAGTACATCACGGGACACAGAGCTCCCACCCCTCTTTTGGGGAACATTTTTGGGAGGCATACTGCTTGCTACAAAACTGAGGGACTCCCTCTAGGGGAGGGGGTTATATAGGGAGGGGACTTCCTGTTTGAGATTGCCAGTGTCCACACCTGAAGGTACTCCATATAACCCATATAGTAATGAATATGCCGCTCTGTGTCCCGTGATGTACTCCAAGAAAAGGATTTTACAGGTAAGCTGTATTTAAAAATCCCCTTATTGCCCATATCTGTTTACAAAAATAAATACAAGTCATAATCCTTATTTAAACCATGGGGATGCAAAGAATTCTACTGTTAGCCACCAAACATCTGCCACATAGATGCATCTACATGGACAAATCAACGCATATGCTACATAGGAAGTTTCACATGTACAGTATGGTAACCGCGGATATAATAATTATTTTGGGTTTTAGGGTGTATAAAACTATACCCTTTTTACATTTGCATTACTTTTCCAGTTTCTTAGGATGATGAGTCTAGCAGCATAAAGTATATACATAGTCATGTATTTTGCCTACATTGATACTTGGTAAAGCTAGGCTAAGGTCCAGTTTTTGTACACTAGTGAAGGGAAAAAAAAACTGAATCCCATTAGTGTTTTATATTTGGACACTTTCACAATGCATGTGAACGTTACCTTCTTGAAAGTAACCTCGCCAATATAAATTATCGCCCAACAATGAAAATGTGGCTATGCGGGAAGGGGTCAGATACCATCTATACACACTATTTTTTGCGAAATGTCCCAGTAAATTTGTAGTTTCTCTGAATAGCCGTTTGCCGTTGAGAGTCAGTAAAATTACATAGATGTATTTTTCTCGAAAAAAAAAGTTTGGAGCTGAGGAGGGTGTAGAATAAGGAGATGCCTTTTTAGAATTGGGAATTGCTTCTGTCCAGAAGGTCCACACCTCCTCGGGTATATTAATATTTGGCACTTCACAGGATTGGAAATAAGACGTTATTTGAGCGTAGGTGACAAATTCTTCACTTGGACTGTTATATATTTAAGCCACTTGTGCAAACGGCAAGAATTGTCTGGCATTATGTTGGTGCAGGAGTTCCATTTCTTAAGAGATTGAAAGGGGATTACCGATGTTGGGAGAGAGGGAGCGGGAGGGTCAAACCTGAGAGTGTATCTGTTTAGTGTTTTGTATGATGTTTCTTAAGCTCCGGATGGTGGCTATTGGGATGCCTGTGTTTTTGAGAGGGTTTTAATAAAGGGAGCTAGCCAAAAGCGTTAAGACTGCCTTTCTCTACAAAGGCTTGTTCTATTGAACGGTAAAATTTAGATGGGGAAGGGGCATATTCAGTGTCGTTTTTAAATACAACTATTATAGGTATTTGAATAAGACTTTATTATGGCCATTATTCTCTGCAAAGCAGAACAAACAGTCATGAAGCACAGGGTTGATCTCTGCAATGTGGTAATCCTTCCTTCAGTCCAAGCACCAGTTAGTTATTTCTTATGTATTAAAGAAAGGTGTGTTCACATAGGAGGCTGTCCTGTCACGAATTGCAGATCCTTGGGTAAGGCAGCAAATAGAGGAGTCCTTTTTTATTTTTTTCTCGTTCAATCATTGTTTAACATTTGATGTGGATGGGTGAATTCCCCTCTCGTAGCTATTGTATTCTGACAATGCAGAGACTTTCCCTCCATCAGAATACACTGATTAGCGCTGCCAGCTATAGCTCGTAGCGCTAATAGAACAGCAAACATCTGACAGGACAACTGTACAGAAGTCGATCGGTAGATCGACTTCTGTATGTCCACTCTGCCCATGCATGGATTGAAATTTGGCTGGTACTTGCTGAACCAACTGTATTTCGATTCATGTATGGCTGGCTTAAGTAAAACCATGTACACTTGCAGTGTTTTGCTTGGAGTTCAGCTTTAAGAGCTTCCGTGCGAAAGAAAATCTATTTCACCCTGCCGAGGGCATGTCAGCTGGGCTTTCAAAGCACAATTCAATTAAAGAAAAGGTCCGTTCTAGTTAACCTATTGCTTGATTTTAAATGCTTCAAATGCTTCAAATGTTACCTTATGTTATTGTTCATTCTAGAAAGGTTTCTTTTTAGCAGTTCTTTTCTCTTGATTCTCATTGTTTCACTCTTTCTTCTTTTGACAGTATAGTACTTTTCTTGTATTTTACTATCCTTGTTCTAGCTGGAAAGTCAAATTATCCAAGCTATTTTTAACAGTGACGATGCATTTTAACTTTGTATTAGGACACTTTTTCCTAGATCCGTTTCTGTTTGGGTTCTTTTTGCAGGTTTTCTTTTCTGGTTTAGTAAAATAATGGTTAATGAGTGAGTACATTACTGGAGATCTATCCAATGGAACCCTCCCTGATAACAGTAAAAATCCCCCAAATTCTCACCACTCTATCATAACTAAAATATGAGACTTGGGTAGACATACTTTATATGAGGTGACCATTTATCCATTTTGGTGGATATGTTTAATGACTGGCAGTGTGACAAAGCAGGTGTGATATCTTGATTTTGTGGTTTATACATGGGGATTGAGAAATGTCAACATGTATATACTGAAGGCTGTCAAAGGATGACAACGCAATGGAAGGATTCCTGGACAAAAGGATGAGTCCCAATTTATACATTGGATTTTTTATTTTATGTTAAAAAAGAAAATGTATTTCGGGGTCAGAAAAAAAGAATCCCACTTCATTAGGGCTTTGTGGAGGAGGCATTTTCTATATCAGAATTACTGACCAGCAGTATTCAGAATATATTAATAATTCCAAAGGGAAATTGATTCCCATATCTGCATGAACAATCAAGATAGTGTTTTTTTTTTTTTAATGTAAGACAACAAATAAATTAATTTAGACTTTTATACTTTGGTCTGGGGCTCCTTCCATTGATGAAAGTTTTTTTTTCCTGGTAACCTGCTAGGTAGCCAGGAAGCCCTGTTTGTCATGGGCAGCCTAACCTGATCTAATGTCCTCTCTTCAAATGTTTTTGTCCTTGTACTACTTTGCATGAGCTCAAATCAAAGTGCTAGCACTTCTTGGATGTGTTTTTTTTGGATGATGTAGTGTCACACAGGAAAGCCTTCCACTTACCTTTGTGGTATCATTCTTATGCTGGCCCCAAATACTGCCAAATCTCCCTCATTAGCAAGGCCAGATAGGCAAGGATAACACTCCATAGAGTCTGTTTAGTGGTCCCTTAGTGATCCTGATGCTGGTGAGTTGTTGCCAGTGTCGGAATCGCTAGTCTAGCATCAGAGTAAAATATCATACTGTGGTGTATACATGTGGAGGTTTTGGCAGTGTGAGTAAACAGATACTTCTATCCACTTGTATCAGAACATGCTATCATTCTATGTCTGAATTTTCAAGCTTAGTCGTTGAAATCCAAATGTATTGTGTGAATCGTACTGTGACTCATACAACGAATAGTCTATACATGGCTTGGTTAGGACTAAAAAGATAATTGCAATATGATTCATGGACATCTTAAAATATGTGAATAAAATATAATTCTCAAAAAAAACAAAACATTTGCCAACAGATTATAGAAACTAACCAAAGGTTTTTCATTGCTGTATAGTACTTGATTATTCATTATGTAGCACAGAATGCAGCCATGAAATAGGCTCTCACTTGCCTTAATGATGACTATTTTCATTTTTTGCATTGAACAGAAAAAATATTAAAATAGAGAGTTTACTGTAGAAACAATCGGGGGCAATTTCTGAAGATGCAAATATTACTCACCATTAATGACATGATGACACAGTCTTAAACATGGACAATATGCTGTTTTGCCTTTTTTGTTTTTTTACTATTAACCATAGCTTGAAAGGAGTCTTAAGTTCGAGAATGTGTTTAATCTACCATAAAAAATCAGAATATAACAATTATTTACAGCCTATTGAACAGAAGCCCTTTTACTCTGCATTCATGTGCAATTACTTTCGGTATATAGGATATGGGAAAACAAATGGTTCATACATACCAATATCTTGGAAGTGACAGGCATCGAAGTTCCTAGTAGATTTGATGTTTCACATATATGAAATGGCTTTGACCACTTATAAGTGGGGGCAAATGGACACTTTCTCAGACTTTGTAAAATCATCCATGAAGCAACGTGCTCTAAAGTGCTTAGTGCAATACCTTTTAGCAACTAGTCATAATCTAGTCTGTGCTAGTGGTACTCTGTGTTTGAATTCATTACACTGTGTTCTCCCAAGTTGCTGTGAGTTGCCATGTTTTTCACTTAGTGATTTTACTCCAAAACAATTTGTTGATGTGGTTGTAACCCTAAAAAAAAACATGCTACTGTCCCTTTAAAGCATGAGATATAGCACAATGAAATTGACAGAGCAAACAAACCACGCCATAGCACAGGCTCTCGTGCTCGCTCCACCTGAGACTCTGGCCACTGGTTGCCGCCTGGCATTTAGCAACTTGTGACATCACAGCCACGACTCCTGCTCGGCATGCAAAGAGGAGGATGAGTTAAATTCTTCCGCGCCTAATTCTCTCCACCATACCGGACAACCTGTCGACATTGGCAACACCAAATACACTGATCCGTCGGCACGGCAGTCTGGGTCACGACAATCTCTGCCCCCAGCTGTCTGCCTGCCTCTATCAGCAGAGCGGACCGAAGCCACTTCCCCCTCCTCGGCTGTTTGCATATTCACAGGAGCCAGAGGAGGGACACCACTGTGTTTTTCCCACGCTGATCTGTTCTAAACTTATTTTAGTGTATGTAGATGGACAGGGGGACAGATACAGTGACCAGGAAAAAGTTTAAAAAGTCCCCCCCCTCTCTGCAAATATCCGACCCCCCCACCTCCCTACTAGCACAAGTGGAGAGCGGGGTCTGTAATGAGGGGGGTTTGTACTTAGTGTGGGGGGTTGGTACTAAGGGGAAGTCTATACTGAGGGGGGGGGGGGTCTGTACTAATTGGGGTCTATACTAAGGTAGGGGGTCTATACTGAGGGTGGGGGTCTATTCTGGGTGTTGGGGGTCTGTACTAAGAGAGGGGGGTCTATACTTAGTAGAGGGGGTCTGTACTGAGGGGGGACTATACTTAGTGGAAGGGGGTGACACCATGTTTTACTGCACCGATGTGGGGACACCAACCCTAGTGGCAGGCTTATGGGTGGCAAGTGGCACACTGCATCTGATAGCAGGCTATGGGTGGCAAGTGGCACGCTGCATCTGGTGGCAGGCTATGGGTGGCAAGTGACACGCTGCATCTGGTGGCAGGCTATGGGTGGCAAGTGACACGCTGCATCTGGTGGCAGGCTATGGGTGGCAAGTGGCACGCTGCATCTGGTGGCAGGCTATGGGTGGCAAGTGGCACACTGCATCTGCTGGCAGGCTATGGGCGGAAAGTGGCAAGCAGCATCTGGTGGCAGGCTATGGGTGGCAAGTGGCACACGGCATCTGGTGGCAGGCTATGGGCGGCAAGTGACACACTGCATCTGGTGGCAGGCTATTGGTGGCAAGTGGCACACTGCATCTGGTGGCAGGCTATGGGGGGAAAGTGGCACACTGCAATTGCTGGCAGGCTATGGGGGGAAAGTGGCAAGCAGCATCTGGTGGCAGGCTATGGGTGGCAAGTGACGCACTGCATCTGGCGGCATGTGTGCGAGCAAATGAACACACTGTATCTGGTGGCAAGTGACCAGCTCAGGGTTCCCACTGATTCTGAATTATGGTGGGTTGAACTATTTCATTATACATTACAATGTAGTAATATAAATTATGTGATTTGATCATCCTGACACCATTTCAAGCATGGTGTTGGAATGATACGAGTGCTAAAACCAGCATTCGCCCAGCAAATCACTCGCCATTAAAAACTCCGTCAACCTCCCACCCAATAGCGCTTGGCAAAATTTCCTTGAATGGCAGTTTGGAAATGTGGTCACCCTAGTGCTTGTAAAGTAAAGACATCTCTTTGATCAGGAAGGAAAGCAGAAGGATGTTGCAGGACAATACAGCAGGGCTCTGCAAAGATGGTATTAAGCATTCAAATTTTAGGAAACGCACACATTGTCCTGAACTTTAACCAGAGAGGATCAAAGTAATTAATTCATGTGACTTCACAGCCACTTTAAAGGCCAAGTTCACCTTTGGAGAAAAAATAATGCAGAAAAAATGTGCATTTACAATTTTTTAAATGAGGTTTACTACTGTGTGTTTACCAATTGTAATACCA